>CM060261.1:35121012-35406012 GCA_030684275.1 Acipenser oxyrinchus oxyrinchus
CTTTAAAACTGAATTTTTTATTTGTCATTATTAACCTTCTTTTTTTCCCAGGGGAAGTTTGTTATGTTTTAGTGGGTTGTCACAACCTGCATCTGATGGATTGACTGTTCTTGAACGACAGAGGCCATTAATAAAAATTAATGTGCTGTTCTATGCTTAAACTGTAATCATCAAAACTTCACACTGCATTTACATTGGCTTTACACTTGACGCTAATCAAATAAAACCACTGAATGTTTTACCAAAGCGTGCATAACAAATTGGGTCAAATGAACCCGTCTTGATTCCTGCATTGGAATTTACTTCTGCCTTCATGTTGACCAGATGTCTGTTAATAAAAAACGAAACTGGGATTTGACAAACACCTAAATAGTTCCTACTTGATTCTAGTTCAGCTTGGACCCTTACCATTCAAAATGCAATTCAGGTACCTCAAAAAAAAAAAAAAAAGTAAATCTCAGTTGTTTAGAAGAGCTTTCAAATGAATTGTATTCTCTCCACATACGTGAGTTAGACTATTTGGCTCAGCTTGGTAACCATATTGTCTGTTTGCTGCAGAGCTGCATATTTAATCAGCTGCATATTACCTTCAGCTTTTTAAACACACGTTTTCTTTTTTTTTTTAAATGTACATTTTAAGAAACAACAAAAACGAGTGAAAACAGAGTCCGCCATGTCGGTCACAAGTGCTACAAAAGTTTGATACTTTTTTTTTTTCACAATATAAAATAAACATAAATTAAACGAACAATAAAGTAAAAATATATATTTATCTTAAGCTGAACTTCCCATACATTAACATAATTCTTATAAAACATAATTGCACTGTTTTAAAATATTTTGCAACAATCACCCTCATGTCTGTCTAACAACACCTGGTTATAAAACAAACAAACCAACACATTGCCTTCAGATACGCCGTCATGAATCATTAGTGGCATGATTGGCAATGCAATGCACACTACCTAGAGAGTGACTGTTTCAATTCTGTGCAAAATAACCCACTCTTTCTTTTCTTTAAGGGATTATGCAAAATCGATAGGCCACCGTTTGCAGAAGCGTGGCCTTGTGGTGGAAATGATATACCTGCACTCGGAATCAGGTCTCACCCGCGCCCTTCAGGATGTCCGAAATGACGGTTCCCCCTTTTGTATTCTCGTCGAGCACTCAAATGTAGCGCTTTCCTCTTGCACCATAATCATATTTTACGAGTCTCTCAAAAGTAAGTTGTTTCCTACCAAAAAAAAAAACAAGGCAAACAAATAGTGTTAAAATTCCATACACAGTTACCTTTATCCTAAAACCCTTCATTAAATGCAACTGGGTAAAATTATAGGTTAAGAACATAAGCTAGGAAATAATAAAGGTACACAATTGAACTGAAGATAAAATCATTCTTTTTCTGTCTGCCCTAGGGACGTTAGTACAGCCAGGTTTAACACATACACTTCAACTCTCAAAGTAGTGTCTTGTTTTAAATAAAAGCCCATGATTCACAAATCTTTTATATAAAAGTAATTGGTCACACGTCTGGTATTGCTTAATAAGTGCATATTTAGGAGTGATTCGCCCAATATATGCATGTCCAAATGATGCAGACTTTCCAGTTGCCAGTTTTTTGCCACGTTTGGTAAGTTGCCCTGCTTTAAAAACATAACTCTCCTTTTACAAGTGGTACTTAATGGAAAGACATTTACTTTCATTAAAATGTTTTACATTGTTACATTCAGCTGCCCCCCCTTAATTTACACACATTCAAATTACCTTTCAATTCACAATGCAATATCTGGAGAGCATCAAAATAAGATTATGTACAGATTTTTTTTCTTAATGCTTAAGTACTTCACATGCTGTTTCTGTCATCAATAAAATATTCAATAAGGATGGATACTGTCCTTACGACTGGGAGTTTCAGATATGATGTCATTCCACTTCACAATCGGTACATGTGGCAACGACCTCTTAACAAACAATATAACCGGCAGCAATTAACAGTATTTAAAAATCTTAACACCACTATTTCATATTCTAACCATTTTGACCAGATTACTTTATTAGGAGACATGCATTTACCTTTACATCACAATTTCAGTTTTCTCATACATGCTTTTTACTGCGTGCACTGTGTGGGACAAAGTTTCATTATTTTAAATCAAACATGCTGACTCCTCGCACCTGAGTAAATTGAATCATTATAGTGCAGGTTTGTCTTAGTTTGAGAAAAAAAAAAAGTACATGAATAAAGGTTTGCAGATGGCATGCAAAAAAACAAAACAAACTATGTCCAGATTTTGGGTTAATTAAACTACCTAACCAAATAACTTCTTGGCCATTACTGTCAAAACTTCACTGCACACATGTAAGTTTCTCTCTCTGTTGGGTCCATAAATTAAAATTAATATCGACATTTTTTCCCCTCATACATTGACAAAAAAAAGCAATTTTAAGGAGCAGCTCCAGAGCACTCAGCTGGGTCTAGGCGCTGGCCTGCACACTGGATTGCTATATAATAAGAGCTCTCTCCCTTCGGCAGTTCATCGCAACATGCCTTCGGAGCGAGCCATGGACTTTGTGGCCATGGAGCATGGGCGCGTGCAGGCTGAGCGCGAGGAGAAGGAGCGCGAGGAAATCTCCGTGAAGGCAGCGGATCTAGCAGACGACTATCTGGAGCGAGAGAACTGCGACAAGCACAGCCTTCCCCTGAGCACTCGCCACCTCCTCTTCCTGATGAGCGAAGGGAAACACTTGTACCTGGAAGAGCTGAACACCATCGAGGAGTACGTGAGGACGAGGAAAGAGGAACTTGAAGGTGGGTGTAATAAAAAAAATATAAATAAATACATGGGATTGTTCAGTAGAGTCCTGTGCACTGCTTTCTAGTGCACAGACAAAGGGGAACTCCACCCAAACTGTGAGACTTAAGCCTGTGTTTTTTGAGTTTACAATTCATACTTAAGGTTAACTTGTTTAGGTTTTTTTGTGGCAGCTAAAGCCTTGAGATGCAGTATGTGCTTGCTAGTAGTCTTGATGGGCTGAGCTGCCTCTTGTTGCAGATATTTGCTGTAGTGAGAGATTAAATGAGTTCCCTCTCTCGATTGCTCTCATCATGCAGCTGTGCCTGCAGAAATTGATAATGGATTCAACCCTGGAATGAGGAAACCAGCTCCCGGCAGCCTGAGCAAGCCCCCTCCCCTTCTCCCGACGCCCGGCAGACCCCCGCTCCTGGAGCACCCCTCCCATTCCCAGGCAAAGCCAGTCCTTCTGGGGGACCGAGCACCGGGACCCTTGCTCCCAACCCCAGGTCAGCAGCACAGCAGTTCAGTTTGTAGTTTTCATATTGAATTTTCTCAGTTCATTTCCGAAGTATACAATATTATACATCTCTGTTGTATTGAATAACCTTGTTTTTTGTTTTACTCAGTCAATTTTTCAACTTAAAATATAATCGCACATCTCAATTGTGCTATTAAATGTGTGGTAGAAACAGATGAATTCCCTTTGCATCTACCTCAATGTTTTCTTTTTTTTTCCCCCTCCTTTCTTTTATTCTAGGTTCATACCCCAAATCCAAGCCCCCTCCCCTGCTGTCTATGCACTCTCGACCCACGCACGGCCACGGCCCCTTACCACCCTCAAAGCGTCTCTTACTGGGCGATAAACCCGGCCTTCTGCCTACCCCAGGTGAGTATTCACCTGCAGAACAGAGTTATCTAAAACTAACCAGGCGAGATATGATCTCTTTATTGTATTGATGTGTAATTGATTTGAGACCATCACTGTCAACACACAAGTAATGCCAGATTTGCATCACTGCTGTAAATTGAATGCTTTCACTAAGCCCATGGTTGAAGCTCATTGTTGTGTAGTTCTGCTTTTACTGTTGCTAATTCTAATTTTACTAATTCCCACCACTGCTGCAAGAGCTGTATGTTGTTAGCAGTACTGATGGAGGGCTTGCTGTGCTGCCAGTCTTCAGCAGTGTCCCATCTCACTGGTCCAGAAACACCACATTGCATTTACACTTGTGTAAGATGCGTGTGCGCTCTCTAACTGGGTTTGTTCGTTTTCCTTTTTCAGGTGGTCCATCCAGACCCAATCAGCAGCGACGCTAACCGACAGTAGAAGCATACACACCTGGAAATTGCCAAAATCATCAATGCTGCATTAGAAGCAAAGTTTTACAGAAGTGTCACAATTGGGCTGTACTTGTACATTCCAGGATCAATGGAATCGTTGTGATCCTTTTGTTACAGTGGAGGCCCCTTTTTAGTCTTCTTTAATAGTGTTGACAGTATTTGTTCATTAGAAACGTAACTGTTTTTTATTTTTTGTATTGGCATTTACTTTGTCCTGGATTTTTTTTTTTTTTTAAATCACACTGGTGTAAAAATACTATTTTTCCTCCTGCCTTTGGTTTAGTAAAACGAGCCTATTTTCATTTTCACAGAGCTTACTCAAGTATGTATATTCTGGGATATCCATCCTTTTCTACAACAAAAAGGCAGAGAATCTCATTTTAAACGGCAGCTTGGTGAATAATCTGTATGTCAAGTTGTAAAATGGATCTCCTTGAAGCCTGTACTGAAGTTGGGGCTTCAAGTTCAAAGAACCAGATTTCATAAGTCTGAGCTAAATACATTTTTGTTGAGGTTTTTAAACCGTGTGGTTCATTGGTCTTCTGTGATTGTGAGGTGCTGATAGTTACGTCTGACTAGATAAGGGGTAGTACCTAATTTTTGGATGTTGGCTCCATGAAAAGCCATGTGATTTAACACCCATGGTCTTCCCCCAGACCCAATCTTCAATGCATAGGTTTAATGTATAGTTTGCAAAGTTAACTACTTCGGTGTGGCCAGAAGGGGGTGTAGTTTATCTAAAATCTCGGTAAAAACCAGCACCGTTCAGTAAATTTTACTTTTGTGCAATTCTGCAACCTATAATTTACATTCAAATCTTCCAAGGTTATCTTTCAATGGAAGGAAATAAATACTAGAGAGGAATGACAAAGTAACTAATTAAATATCTCTTTAGTAATGCGTGTAATTTAACACTTCTGTAACACCAGATTTCATAAAGGTGCCAGGAACTCCAGCAGTGAAGAGTTCTCTTAGAAATTGTATGAATTTTCCTGCAGTTTAAAGTTTTTAATTGCTTTGTGTTGCTGTTCTTATACAACACACTGGTGCATGTATTCCCCTCTCTTGATGGGGCAGTGCAGAGCGAGACGTATTCCTCCAGTCATTGTCACTCACACATTCAGATAACTCCATTCCCAGCTATCTGTCCCAGAATAAAACAACCAACAGAGAACACAAAAGGGAAGCGGCATGATCTTCATTCTTATTCCAAAATCAAAAGGCCTTTGACAAAGTGCAGATGACAAAAAGCTGTGAGGGTGTAGCCGTAACAGCAGCTCAAGAAATCCAAAGGGATTCTAGACTGCGTACACTGCTGGCCCTTTAATTACAAAAACAACATTGCAGCTTTAGAGAGGCTGTTGGAGTTTGAGTGGAGACAGACTGAGTTGGAAGTTGGAGTCTGAGTGGAGAAGGACAGACTGAGTTGGAGTTTGAGTGGAGACAGACTGAGGGCAGTGAAAGAATCATTGGGGTGCTTTAAGAACTGACAGGATTGAGTTCTGGGATCAATCACTCGGATCCAGAGTATTGATAGTCTGATTGGCCTCTCATTTTCAGCATTCCTTTTTGTGTGGAGTAGGCCTTATAATACAGAATATTACAGCACTGCTTGTAACACCTTTCAACAATCATAAATACTGTCATTAATTTCATGGTTAATATACTTTTAAATGTTACCCCAACAAACAACCTGGAGAGTTAAAAAAAAAACACCACAATGTGTGTGAGTGTTTGTGTGTGTTTGTCTGTGTGTGTGTGATTGTGTGCATGTGTGTCTGTGTGAGTGTCTATGTACGTGTCTTAAGAAGCAAGAGTATTTCTGTAGATGTGCATATTTCTGAAACCTTGGTGCCATTGCTTCACTTTCTTCCCCCGTTGTTGGGTGCTAAAATGAATAAACGTGCAGAAAGTTTGTTTTTCTAGCGCTTTTAACTGGGCTATTCAACATTCACGAAACGCAGGGCTGATTTGAAAGCTCCAAACACAATGGGTTTTAATTAGGTTAAGTTTGTCTGCCACAGATAACATTTCTCTTTCTGTTGAGAATAAAACAAATTGCTGGCACTAATGCCCATTTAATGTACCTCTTTCTATTATGGATGGTAGAAATTATAAAAAGTGCCCTGCAGGGAGCTAATGGTATGGGAGTTGGGGTATTGTCAGCGATCATCACAAGTCATTTCACTGGAGCGCCGGTATGCCTTTTAAATGCAATTACCGTAGCCTTTCAGACATTCACACTGTGCAAAACCAGTACCGTCGTTTCACAGACTAGGCCCCAGAACAAAAGCTTCTCTTGAATTAGTCTGATTATTTGAAACAAGGGGGCTTGATTCATTGGTGAATTGGATTTTTAGAGAAAGCAGGGCCATTTGCAGATGAGGCCATGTTTTTTACATGCAAGACACAGGAAGTGAAATTCACACACCTAGGCTGGAGGCAGGCATGCTACCTGTTCACCATTCCTCACACAAACTATAAAGACTGAAAATGAGGAAATCAGAAAGGCTGTTAATGTCCCTGGACTCCATTGGGTGCGTTTGTGTGGTGGTTTGGATTGAGAATGGAAGATATTAGTTCAGCAGTAGCGCATATCAAAAGTGAGGTCAAGACCATTCTATATATTGAAAAGTTGTAATTGGATGGTTTGTGCAATATGTCATGCAATAGCTCAAACTGCTGAGCAATGGTCTTATAGGGTCAGACTGCAATGCAATGGGAGTCTCATTAAGCTCATAGCAAAGCCTGGAATGGGTCAAACTGCTGCGCAATGGGAGTCATATTGTGCACCTATTATAGCGTAGAATGGCTCCTACTGCTCTGCAATGGGAGTTATTTCTATGCCTGTTATTACTACCACCTGCACTGAGGCCATGTTATCATTTTAATAACTTGAATCCATTCACAAATCCATTGTTTAGGAGCAAAGCAAACAGAAGCAGACATGTGGCCTCATCCTGTTCAGCAGTACAGTATTTAATTCACAGTTCTGTCTAATTATTGTATATAAAAATAGCTTATCTAGGACAAAACCAATGAGATGTAACATTGCCTTTAGAGGGGGGACCTGGTGGTATTGGCAGCAGCTCAATAAAACGGATGTGCTGAAGGCTACATAAATATAATATGAGTACAAGCGCGGTGCCTGTTTGGGACAATGAACAGCTTGTCATGAAAATAAACAGAATATATCAGAGAGTAATCATGACCAGGGTGTTCTAGAGCTCCTGTGATCACTCCTCTTCTCTAGAGCAGATTAGAATATCACAGAGTAATCATGACCAGGGTGTTCTAGAACTCCTGCGATCACTCCTCTTCTCTAGAGCAGATTAGAATATCACAGAGTAATCATGACCAGGGTGTTCTAGAACTCCCGCTGTCCCTCCTCTTCTCTAGAGCAGATTAGAATATCACAGAGTAATCATGACCAGGGTGTTCTAGAACTCCCGCTGTCCCTCCTCTTCTCTAGAGCAGATTAGAATATCACAGAGTAATCATGACCAGGGTGTTCTAGAACTCCTGCTGTCCCTCCTCTTCTCTAGAGCAGATTAGAATATCACAGAGTAATCATGACCAGGGTGTTCTAGAACTCCCGCTGTCCCTCCTCTTCCTCTTTCTACACCAAAATCACAGGATTAAATGCCCCCCACAATTATTTTAAAACAAACTGGTTCCAGGGAAGTGCTGGGTTCGAATGAGAACCCCTTTGAAAATGTTTTTCATATGTAGGACAATGTACTGCATGTATCTAATAACACGTTTAACATGGCATTGCCAAATCAGTGTGTCTAAAAAAAATGACACAACAGAACTAGGTACTATAACAAGAAGATAAGACCACCGCACATAACCATGCCTGTCTGCATCCCTTAAAAAAATAACTGAATTAATATCAATAAAAGGAGGTCAGCACCAGGATACATGACCGCGGCTATCTGCATTCTGCGATCTCACAACAGCGGGGCTTTCAAACTTCTGCTTGATCTGAACACAGAAAGAAACACAAATGAACAGCGGGCTTCACAGATGAACAAAAAAAGTGACAAGCTTCTAAAAAACAAACCGAAACAGTGACAAGCTTCTAAAAAACAAACCGAAACAAAGCAAGGGTGTGTTTATGAAGAAGAAGAAAAAAAGAAAAAACACGACCTAATATAAAGTTCAAGATTAAAACAAAGCACTGCTGCTGTACAAGCGGGGGGACAGGAAAGCAAAGGAAGAAAAAAAAAACTAGCGAGAATCCAGTCCGTCTTTTTTGTGTGCGCGGCGCTGCTGTTCAGAGCTCCGCGTTTTGGCCCTGATCGGAGCTGAAGTTGAGCTGTAGTTTCCATGGCTGTCCATGGCTCGGTGCTGTTGGCTCTCTCTGTGTCTGCTCAACCCAGGCTGTGCGGAGCTCCCTGCGGGATCACAGCGCTCCCCCGCCGGGACTCCACTCTCACATCCTCCTGCTGGGACTCGGCTACATTTCCAGCCAAGCCTGGCTTTATTATGTGTGTCTGCACTGCAGCCCAGCCAGCAGTTAGATCAGGAGGCGGGGGGAACACGAGAGCCAGGACAAAGAAAAAGGGAGAGAGAGGCAAGCAATCGCAAACACTTCGAAAAACAATCATATTAAATGCAAAGCAAGACATGCTGGGCAAAATAGCAGTACCAGTGGCACCGTGTGAGATATAACGCACCGGGGAGGACCACAGCAAAAATAAACGATACTGTTTCGATAACTACACCACGAGAGAATCACAGGCAAGCTTCTAGCAAGGAAGAAAAAACGAAGATCAAGCTTGCGGAAACAGAATTGTATCGCTGTTTAATTAAGGTAATGCGATTACTGAAGCGTATTGGCATCTGTTTCTGCGGACGGTCAGGTGTGAGAGATTGCCGTAATTTGGCACCCGCAAGTGGGCTGTGCAACTCGGGCTCGCTCGCTGAGACGGTGCACCAGTCGCGTACGCTCGCACTCTCCTCGTACAAACAATAGACCCGGCTTGTTGCGGACTCAGAAATCTCCTAAGTTATCTTGTGAAATCTACAGGTTGATCTGCTACAGCTGTGCGAAGAAGTTGAGGGGCGAAACATCTGAGCAAAAGACTTCCCGTTTTGTTTGTTTGTTTCACTGGCGAGGTTTTGTGAAGTGCTGCAGGACTTACAGCTCCAGGCTGAAGTCGTCGCATTGCAACAGGCAAAGAACAAAATAAAAGAAGAAAAACTGATGTGCATGATTTCATAATCGCAAAAGACAAAGCGCTCAGAGGGGAAAAGGACACAACCTAGCAATGTCCCGACGAAAGCAGGCCAAGCCGCGCTCCGTTAAAGGTAAGCGGACCCCCCTCTCTTATTTCTTGAATGTGTTTCAACAGCAAGCATGAGCTCCAGCGTGACCAATCAGATTTCCTGGAGAAGCTCGGCGGGTATTGTGAAATTCAAAGCGGTGTGATGTGTCTTACTTCTAGATTGTGGGTATTGTGAAATCCAAAGCGGTGTGATGTGTCTTACTTCTGGATTGCGGGTATTGTGAAATCCAAAGCGGTGTGATGTGTCTTCTGGATTGTGGGTATTGTGAAATCCAAAGCGGTGTGATGTGTCTTACTTCTGGATTGTGGGTATTGTGAAATCCAAAGCGGTGTGATGTGTCTTACTTCTGGATTGTGGGTATTGTGAAATCCAAAGCGGTGTGATGTGTCTTCTAGATTGTGGGTATTGTTGACGGGGCCATGGGGGGCGGGAAGGATGGAAAAAACAAACACAAAATGAACACTTTTTTTAAATTTGTTGTCCACACTGCTGTGTGTTCTGTGCGCACACAATTACGTATGTATGTATTATATGTATGCGCGTGTGTGTAGCTATGTTACAAACCATAACTTAAAAAAAAAAAAAAACTACACAGAAATGTAAGCAGCTTTATAAAAATAAAACAATAAAAAACACTGGCTGCGTGTGTTTATAAAACAGATCTTATTTGATTTAAGTCTAGGAAACTAATCAGTGTAGCTCATTTCACGATATAGAGGAAACATAGTGCTCAATGTTTTTTTTAATTTATTATTTTTGTTTAAATATATAATTTATGTCAAGTTTGACCATGCATGTCAAAAACATTATTATTATTATTATTATTATTATTATTATTATTATTATTATTATTATTATTGGTTCATGTGAAGTATTTGGAGCTCACAAACAGTAAACCACGTTTGCATTGGGAGCCAATTCGTGATTACAGATTGCATTTTAAAATAGACACGTATCACTAGACACATTCACTGTGCCTGTCTCGATGTGGTTTTGATCAATCAATCCGTTTTACCCAGCCAGGGCTATCATTTCTACTAATTACAGACTCCAACTGGTACTTTAAATAATAATAAGAATGCATAAGCAGATAGCCTCTTCGTGTTACCTGCCCTAGGGCTCGTAACTATGTCGTATTTAGTGTAAGCAATCAGGACTCTTATTGCATGCTCATGCTTGCGTGTACTTTCTGTTCAGCACCGTCCTGTCCGCACAGATTATCACCGAGCGCTATATTTTCGCGAGCCATCTAGACTTAACGAAGGGCATCAATTTGAGTTTTTTTTTTTTTTAGAACTGGGTTTTCGCTCCATCTTCAACCCCAATTTAAGCAACACCCTCTAACCTCTTATTAGATAGGGACGCCTCCTCAAACTCGGACTGTCGGCTCTGCGTTCCACGCTTGGAACCTCTTTGACATGAAACAGCAATCACGTGGGCCGTCATTTCAGACCCACGGCAAAGCATCAGACTGGTTTTCATTTTAATTTAATTTTACAAAAATAATCACTTTTATAAATACACAAGTGTGTACTTTACTTTTAGTATGATTGTTATTTTATAAACACGTCTTTTCCCCCCATCACTAATGCTTTGTTAGAATAACAAAGATATGACATACAGATAATCCGGTATTAATAAATATTGATGCCAGCCTGTCTAAACCTCTGTAACATCTGGGTAGACGTCGGGACAGCTGCACTACAAAAACAAAGGAATGCGATTTAAGAAGTCTTATGCACAACATCATGACAACGTGTTACGTCATGCACATGAGTATATATATATATATATATATATATATATATATATATATATATATATATATATATATATATATATACATTGTCTCGCTCGTATAATATGAATGCATGCATTTCACAAAGTCAGTCTACAGCCCAGTAAAATGAGAAGCTACAAAACTAATCACAATCATTAACCCTCTCAAGGCTAGCTTGTAAAGCGCAGCCTGTTGGGCTGATGGTCCTGATAGTTCTGATAGTTAAAAATAACAGCGCCCAAGCCTTGAATTGGGTTCATTTACTCGCTCCCCCGATGAACCCAGCACTACAGAACACTTCGTGTTTTCTGCGGGCATTTTAACCGAAAGCACAAGGTTGTTAACTAGAAATCCTCAAGCAGGGATTGCTATGGTGTTATGCAGTGTCAGCCTCTCTCGCTAATTTCAATGAGCTTTCTTGTGTTACCGACCGAGGAGTTTATCTTGCATAAAAAATATCCAAGACTATATGGAATTATTATTATTATTATTGATCATAATATTTCCTCGAAAAAAATAATGAATTGGATAATTCGCAGAATATGGTGATATTTTAGTTTTGGGGGTTATGGCATATTAAACTGCATATGTTATTTGTATTATTACTCTGTAATAATAAGAATACAATGTGGCGCATTAATAATGCTTAAATGCAGGAGCACAAGCCCTAGTTTTTCAAATCGGCTGCCTGTAGATGTTGTTCACGTGGTAGAAGCTGTCAGGTTAATTTGTGTCTTTTTAAAGAAATCTTTTTTTAATGCAGCAGTGAAATGGTTGGCGTACATGGTGCCGTTATCTCTGCTGACATTCCATCCAGGCTGAGCGAGTTCTTCGCCGCTGGCACATGCCGCCGCTTCAATGGGCATAACTGCGGCCTCATGGGTTCGCTTTACCCTTGCACGGGCGAGCAGCCATTGTGGGTAATCCGTCCTATGAAGTCATACCGGGTTCCCTGCACAGCCCGCGCTCTGAAGCGTTCAGTGCAGCCACTGAACTGTGCCATTCCGCACAAGAAAGTGCCTTAGAGCACGGTATGCGCTTCGTACCAATAAAGAAAGGGCAAGCATACATGTGGAGAGATAGAGTAATGGATGTCAGGAATGTCAGTCAGATCCCCAGTTGAAGTTTTGTTTTTACTCTACACACATTATTATTATTATTATTATTATTATTATTATTATTATTATTATTATTATTATTATTATTATTTGTTTATTTCCCGACGCCTTTATCCAAGGTGACTTACAGAGACTAGGGTGTGTGAACTATGCAACAGCTGCAGAGTCACTTACAATTATGTCACGCCCAAAAGACGGAGCACAAGGAGGTTAAGTGACTTGCTGGGTATGCATGGGTATCGCGGCAGGTGTTGTCCACGTGCTCGCTGGGACAGCACTGGGACCCAGCCTCTCTCTACACTCGGGTTCCTTAACGTGCCTCTGAAAAACGAGTGATTTCCGAGGTTAATCTTTCTATCTGAGTAAGCTCAGGAATGCAGTCATGAAATACAGCCCTTAGTATTCTGATACGAGTACACTTGTAGGAATGGACTCTTACTACCTTCTCTGTATCGATATAGTACCATTGAAGTGAGATAGGGTCACCTTCAAAATGAGCGCTATGATTATATATATATATATATGTATATATGTATATATATATATATATATATATATGTATATGTATATATGTATATATATATATAAAAAATAACTCCATTGATCCCTGCAGCGCTCTTCAAATATAACCCGTTGGATCTGAAAGGGTTAACCACCTCCTAAAATGATTTTAATGTTTTTTTTTCTTCCTTTGAGGAATTATTTAGCATTCTCTCTGAGATACAGTGAGTTCATCACCCTATACCAGGACAGCGGTGGTGGAGGGATTTGCAAAAAAAACCCCCCAAAAAACAAGCCTTTTATTTCTTGTTTCCTGTACTGGTCGGTCTTTAATCAATGCTTTATACCTTCATCAAACAGAAAGCATCAACACTGAGATGGAGGTCTGGAAAAGGGCATACGAAATAAAGGGGCTGCAGCACAGTTCTGTCTTTGAGGAAAAGTTCTTTAAAAATGTAGACCTTTTGTCAGCTTAGCTGGAGTTTTCAGTAAGTAGACCTGTGATGGAGCTGACAGCTATCCCTGGTCAGTTGGGAACGTGCTTAGAAACCAGCTAGTCTACCGTAGGCATGAATAGGTTAAGTAAAGTTATTTTTTTTTCTGTCATTATCTGTGTGATTCTTATGGGACTATTTTCCGTGGAAGGGTACCCAAGGCTTTAAAGTGTTGTTTTAAAGTAAATGCTGAGTAAAATCGGATTGCAGTCGCGCTAGTGCTCTCTCAGTGAAGGCTCTGCTGTGTGGTACTTGACCTGGATGTTCGTTAACGCGATCGAGCCTTCATCGACGAGCACCATCACTTACATGAAACTCTGAAGGCTTCACTAAAGAGCTCCGATAGTACATGCACCTTGTAGTTGTTGTTTTTTTTTGCTAGTTCTTCAACATTAGCAGTTTGTTTCACTTTACCAAAAAAACGAATTGTTCAAACTCTGAATGTGGCCCGGTACGTTGTTTAAACAGAAATTGCAGGTTATATTAACCAGCCGTTCTTCGGTGGAGTACCATAGTGTTTTGTTGCCCTAGTGCCTAATCAAATCTATGTGAAGTAAATAATGGAGTAGCTTGGAATTGGTGTCTGATGTGGAACATCACTCCCAGTTCTGCAGTACACAATAAGACTGGCCGGTACTTCCGACTGAAGATCCTGCTCCTGCTGAACAGGGAATGCTTGTTAAAGACTGTGTTCAGGATTTACTCTGTATTCTCTGTCTGGATTCTCTCCACAGGCGGCTTTATGTCTCTGTAGGTCACAGGAATTGTTTTTCAGGTGAGAGGAAGACGTGTTTTTTCTGTATACAGTCACAGCCTGTGATCACTCCAGATATCAGAGTACAAGTCCGATGATGTCATGCGATTGAACCCTCTTCTCTGCGTTATTGGAATGGACGGCGGCCTGGCGTCTTGCAGAGATGGGATCTAACTGGCTGGATCATTTTTCTTTGTTCATTTTATTTATTGGATATGAATCTAGAGATGAAGGGACTGCAAATTCAGTTTATACGGAGGCATTCAGATGTGTTTTTTTTTTTTTAACCCTATTGGGACCTGTTAACATGAAAATAAAATTATTTTGTTGCAATTTTCTCCCAATCCATGAGGAAAGTAGCAAAAAGCAGAAAGAAATTAAACAAACACAAAAATCTCCATTACACCCTGAGCTTTCCTCAGGAAATACATTCCGACGAGAACAAAGAAGTGCAGGATTCTGAGCCAAAGTAGTGTGTGTGTGTGTGTGTGTGTGTGTGTGTGTGTGTGTGTGCGTGTGTGTTAGTTAATCACCTTTTGTTTTTGCTGCCACTCGTGGCTTCGTTCTAGTGTCCCTGCATTGACGTGAACACTGTCCTGTCTGTCGTCCTCAGCGTGTGCTAAAATAAACCACAAAATCACAAGTGGTGAAAAAGCAACCAGTTAAAATACTTCAGTAGTGCAGACCCTGGGGTTAATGTCCAGAAGTTACAGCAGGTGTGAAATTGCTGTCCGAATGACCTGGAGATATGCCCCTGACCACTTCATTAAGAACAAGGGGAAACATCTGGACAATGAATGACCTGGAGATGTGCCCCTGACCACTTCATTAAGAACAAGGGGAAACATCTGGACAATGAATGACCTGGAGATGTGCCCCTGACCACTTCATTAAGAACAAGGGGAAACATCTGGACAATGAATGACCTGGAGATGTGCCCCTGACCACTTCATTAAGAACAAGGGGAAACATCTGGACAATGAATGACCTGGAGATGTGCCCCTGACCACTTCATTAAGAACAAGGGGAAACATCTGGACAATGAATGACCTGGAGATGTGCCCCTGACCACTTCATTAAGAACAAGGGGAAACATCTGGACAATGAATGACCTGGAGATGTGCCCCTGACCACTTCATTAATGACAAGGGGAAACATCTGGACAGTGTTGCTGTCGTGTTGGAGCTTCAGCTAGAATGGTTCATAAACTGAACATACAGGAGTAACAAAGATGCATTTCATTTATTGGGCAAACATTGCTTTTTGAACGTGTACCGTACTCTGCACACAAGTCACTTAGATGGCCCTCCAGGTCTTTGACCACGCCTGGTGTGTAACCTTGTAACCCAGCAACATACTGCTGTGTCGTACATGTGCTTTTTTTTATACCTGTTTTCTCAGAAATTGATCCCTGTTTGGGATCTAAAGTACAGATGTGCACCTCCTTAAATGTTGGGGTGTGTGTAAAAGGGACTACAGAAGGTGTTGGCATCTTCTGACAAAACTAGGACTAAGCACTTTCTGAAAGGACCAGTCTTGATGACCAAGACAATGGTGTTTTGAAATGTGCTGCTGCTTACTTTTTGTATTCAGCAGCACAAACATGTCCAGCATTGGGAATGTACACAGTACATAGAAGCTGTTGCGCTTGTTTGATCGTGTTGAACGCAGAGCAGTCAGGTGATATTTAGAGGATGCTCTAAATCGTTAAATTAACTGTTCTGATGTCTGTTGCTCGTTTTACGGTCTTTTTCAATTCCTGAAGTGTCTGAAATCTTTCACTGCTGATGGTTTTTACTGTGTGCCTAATAATAGCGAGCGCAGTGGACGCCCCTCCCTGCGTGGAATTGTGCTTGTCATGAGCCGCACACATTGAATTCCAGCTGTCTTCATTTCTCAGTTGAGTCATTTTGGATGAAATTTTACATCTGTAGAAGTGTTTATTGTTAACAAAAAAACGCGGTGGGTCTCATTCCTTTTATAAATTTGGAAAAAGAGCCAGGGAGTGAGCTCCCGAATCCTGGAGCAATCTCGTCTTGGAGTTCACACCCCGCTGTGTCGTTTCAGCAGTGATGATGATTTCACTTACTGGGGAAGGCTGGGAGAGTGTGCTGTGTCTCGGGCTGGGAGAGTGTGCTGTGTCTCGGGCAGGGGAAGGCTGGGAGGGGGGGCGAGTGAATGTCTTGATTCATGACGCAGCTTTGCTTGTGGATGGACGGTAATGTGATAGCTAGTGGGGCTGGTTTGAAAAACTGCTGTGGCATCCTGCTGTCATCAGCAGCATAGTGTTTCACAAAACTAAGGGTGTGTCTTTCACACACTCACCCACACACAACTGCTCTTAGAACTGTGGAGAAAAAATTGTCACCTTCTGGTTTATGGTTTTATTTCCTATTAATAATTAACGAGAGAAGTGTGTTGTGTCCTTGTTTTGTCTAAGCGTATATCCACCAGCTACAGACCCAGCCAGTGCATGCAGAGAGTTTCAGAGCACCAAATCGGATCAGAGAACAGTGTAGCAAGTTGAGCCATTCCAGGTTTTGATTTACCTGCAGAAGCTGAAATGACTCGTGATGCAACGGGAGCCTTAAATGATACATACCCTGCAAGTACTGTATATTCATCAGCTCCTCTTGAAGATGCTATTGTAACCCTTTTTGATTGCATAGAAGAATGTGGTTTATTTAAAGAGAATTGTAGGAGTTTCAGGCTGTGATGCAGGCAGGTGTATGGAGTTGTTGAATGGAGTGATGTCATGCTTGAGGAGGCTTTACCTTGTGAGGTGCATACAGTAAGCTCCTGCTAGCTGGAAAACCAAAGGAAGTTGTCACATCCTGAGTGTCTTGGTAACACTGGTCCTGTGAGATGGTGAGCGATTCAACAAGGGAGTCGCTCTGGCATGAATCATTGAAATACTGTCGCTATTAAAAGCCCTCAAGTAATACCTGTTAAGTGTGGCTTTTATCTTCACCACAATTATTAACTAGGTAACATTCCCACTCGTGGATCATTTTAATTAGCAGTTTTTAAACTGTAAATAGCCTGGCTAAACGGCGGTCGGGAGTTCAGTTTGAAGCAACAGACAAGCAAACCAAGTGCAAGAAGGAGAGTGAGTCGGGAGAGGGGAAGAGGGGACGGGCTCGCCCCAGGTTCGGCTGCCGGAGTGGGGCTGAAGCGTCTCGTCCCCCGGAGAAAGCTGCAGCTCCTCTCGCAGCAAAAAAGTAAATACATTAAGAAAGATAACCACGTAATAGGCCTTAATATTTATTTAGTTATAAAACAAATGCTGAATAAGATGTCTGTATTATAAAGTGCCAGAACAGCTTTTCTTCAGTTCAGATACTGTATCAAAAGGGAGAGACAGAAACGGAAGTTAGACTGAGAAGTTGTTTACAGTTTGAACACCGGTACTGTATTTACTGTAGAAATATTGCATGAATCACTAGAGTAGGGAATTGGGGGACATGCTGTAGGTGCGTTATAACCGAGAGCCTTCTAGCGAGGGAGCACTGTATTAGGTCTATCAATTTAAATATAGGATGTTCTTCCAGCCATTTATCTTAGTGACCAGGGGCAAGCTGACATTTAACACAAAGGGCACAAGTTGACAGTAAAGAGACCAATAAATGTCAAAGGAAAGGAAAGTAAGGAGTGTAAATCAGCGCAGGGCCTGAATGCTGATCGCACGGAACTGAAAATCATGCTCTCCTTGAAGCTGGACTGGGTCCGCACACAGTCACCTGCTCCTTCCCTCCCTTGCCCCCTAAGATTAATGATGCCCCCCCCCCCAAGTCCAGGGCTGGCTTGAGGCATGCAGACTGAATTAGAAGTGCTCCACAGCCCCCTGAAAGAAAAGGTGATCCCTTCTGTCTAGGGCAGTTATGGGCAAAGAATTTGAACAATGATTCTCCACCCTGGTCCTGCAATACCACAAAGGTGCTTGTCTGTTTGGACCAAGGCCTAATTTATTACTTTAAGTGGTGTTGGTTTACAGCCAAGGTGACTTAAACCCATCTTGCTTCAGCGATTTGCTCGAGGTCTTCTGATAAAGATGAAGAAACAGATACAACCAGTTCCCTATTTATCGTATGAAAGACCCAGACTGTTGAGAAAGTACCCCATCCCCGCTTTCTGAACTGAGAGGCATCCTGTCCCTGTGCCTTGTCTGCTCACACAGCATTACTGATCCTGTCCTCCTCACTGCAGTCGGAGAGCTTTAATAGGCATGGGTACAAATGTCTACTGCATTACTTAAAGCAAAAGTCACAAATCTTGACTGATAATACCTGGGCATTCTACAAAATAAAATCAAGCCTTATTACATTCGGGACCCTTACCAGACACTTTCCTTGGTACACATGTTGTAGACTTTTTCCCTTTACCTAAATTATTATTGTTGTTATTTTTTTCTTAGCAGATGCCCTTATCCAGGGCGACTTACAATTGTTACAAAATCACAGTACAAAGTATCACATTACAAAATCTCACATTGTAAAGTGTCACAATTCAGAAGATCACATTACAGAGTATCATATTCCAGATAAGAGCAGTTGTAAAGTACAATAAAATCAGTAGCAAAAGATAAAATTCAAATAAGATCAAAAATAGAGAATACAGTAAATTACATGTAAGAGTGAGTTCCACTGAGAGCAGTTCACTTGTAGTAAAAAGATTTGCTTATACGAGTAAAGTCCAGTATGAGCATGTAGTAAGTACGATGAATGGATAAGAATGATTTCAAATAAGAGCAATTACAAAAACTGTGAGTACGGATACCTGTAAGAGTGAAGTCAAATACAAGATACAGGAAGTCGTTATAATTAAGAGCAGTAGTAGAATGCGGCAAGGTATGGATCAGTTCAGTGCAAGTACAAGCTGATGCAAGTACTGGTACAATTGGGTGCCATATAGTCCAGTATAGTGGAGAGCTGTGAGGGTTACAGATGCTGTCTGAACAGGTGTGTCTTGAGGAGGTGCCAGAAGGTGGCCAGGGACAGAGCAGTCCTGATATCTGTGGGTATTGTGAGTGGCATTCTATACTTTGCAGCTGTATACACTATGTTATTGGGTATCACAGCTTATGAAGGGGAAACCCTGGGTTTAAACTGCCCTTCGCTCCCTCGCTTGTGTGCTCTCTGGTGAGTGCTCTGCGGTCAGCAGGTCGGGCCACTCTGTGTATCTGGTGCAGTCCCTGCTCTGAGATTCCTCTACCTTGCTCTTCCGTGACACGATTTAAGTTGTGATGGGCATGGGTAGCTCCGATCATGAAACGGATTCTGTTCTACACAGCTGTGCTGCGGCAGCTTCGGTTCCACTGCCAGCATTCATATCCTGTTAAACTTGTGTAGTCCTGTTAACTGGAGAGTGGCTCAGTTCAGGATGACTTGAGCAGCGACAGACCTTCATTACAGTGGCACGCTGTAGCTGGATGGGGAGGAAAGAGCTGGCGTTGGCTGTAGCTGCATACTGTGTCCCAATAATACAGAGACGATGGAGGATAAACACCCTTCCCTTAATCGCATCGACACTCTGTTTGAATGTTGCATATGGAATCTATATAAACTCAAGAGTAGTGCTGGATTGACAGGAAGAGCAAACTGCTTTAGAATTCAAACACTGTATGTTCCAAAATGTTTATATATAAATGTATCTCTAAATATCTTCAGAGAAGCATGCTCCTAATTATGCAAGTTTTAAAAAGTTTCACGCAGAACAGGGAGTGTTGAAAAGCACAATGGAGACTGCCGAGGGGTTGATGGGTTTGAGCGATGTCATCCCTTGCCAATGAGACTTGGTATGAACCGTGGGCTGGCAGTGACCTCCGCAGCACTCTCTCTGTCTCTGAGGTTTCTGTAGGCTAGCCCCTGAGCATGCCTGCCTCCTCCGAGAGACCTGGTGAACTGGGCGTCTAGTTCTGTCTTCTGCAGGATCTCCCTGCGGTCGCCGTAGTCGGCTACACAAATACTCTGCAGTCAAGTTTTCTTTAAAGCCGCTTTGCATTTTAATACCGCTAGTCTCAGGAATACTGACGCTCCAACTCCCTCAGGCTAGCCATCTTTTTCTATCTAATCTGTCTGTCGTTTTGTACAGCATATCTATGATGACAGATTCACTCATACAAATTAAACAAAATAATAATAAATATATGAAGTCATCAAAAACCCATCCATCACATACAGTGAGTTTCAAATGATGAAATTATATATATATACAGTACTGTGCAAAAGTTTTAGGCAGGTGTCAAAAAATGTTGTAAAGTAAGAATGCTTTCAAAAATAGACATGTTAATAGTTTATATTTATCAATTAACAAAATGCAAAGTGAGTGAACAGAAGAAAAATCTACATCAAATCAATATTTGGTGTGACCACCGTTTGCCTTCAAAACAGCATCAATTCTTCTAGGTACAGTTGCACACAGTTTTTGAAGGAACTCGGCAGGTAGGTTGGCCCAAACATCTTGGAGAACTAACCACAGTTCTTCTGTGGATTTAGGCAGCCTCAGTTGCTTCTCTCTCTTCATGTAATCCCAGACAGACTCGATGATGTTGAGATCAGGGCTCTGTGGGGCCATACCATCACTTCCAGGACTCCTTGTTCTTCTTTACGCTGAAGATAGTTCTTAATGACTTTCGCTGTATGTTTGGGGTCGTTGTCATGCTGCAGAATAAATTTGGGGTCAATCAGATGCCTCCCTGATGGTATTGCATGATGGATAAGTATCTGCCTGTACTTCTCAGCATTGAGGAGACCATTAATTCTGACCAAATCCCCAACTCCATTTGCAGAAATGCAGCCCCAAATTTGCAAGGAACCTCCACCATGCTTCACTGTTGCCTGCAGACACTCATTCGTGTATCACTCTCCAGCCCTTCTGCGAACAAACTGCCTTCTGCTACAGCCAAATATTTCAAATTTTGACTCATCAGTCCAGAGCACCTGCTGCCATTTTTCTGCACCCCAGTTCCTGGGTTTTCGTGCATAGTTGAGTCGCTTGGCCTTGTTTCCACGTCGGAGGTATGGCTTTTTGGCCGCAAGTCTTCCATGGAGGCCACTTCTGACCAGACTTCTCCGGACAGTAGATGGGTGTACCAGGGTCCCACTGTTTTCTGCCAATTCTGAGCTGATGGCACTGCTGGACATCTTCCGATTGCAAAGGGAAGTAAGCATGATGTGTCTTTCATCTGCTGCAGTAAGTTTCCTTGGCCGACCACTGCGTCTCACGGTCCTCAACGTTGCCCGTTTCTTTGTGCTTCTTCAAAGAGCTTGGACAGCACATCTGGAAACCCCTGTCTGCCTTGAAATTTCTGCCTGGGAGAGACCTTGCTGATGCAGTATAACTACCTTGTGTCTTGTTGCTGTGCTCAGTCTTGCCATGGTGTATGACTTTTGACAGTAAACTGTCTTCAGCAACCTCACCTTGTTAGCTGAGTTTGGCTGTTCCTCACCCAGTTTTATTCCTCCTACACAGCTGTTTCTGTTTCAGTTAATGATTGTGTGTCAACCTTCATATTGAATTGATGATCATTAGCACCTGTTTGGTATAATTGTTTAATCATACACCTGACTATATGCCTACAAAATCCCTGACTTTGTGCAAGTGTACCTAGAAGAATTGATGCTGTTTTGAAGGCAAAGGGTGGTCACACCAAATATGGATTTCATTTAGATTTTTCTTCTGTTCACTCACTTTGCATTTAGTTAATTGATAAATATAATCTTTTAACATGTCTATTTTGAAAGCATTCTTACTTTACAGCATTTTTTCACACCTGCCTAAAACTTTTGCACAGTACTGTATATATATATATATATATATATATATATATATATATATATATATATATATATATATATATATATATATATATATATACAGTGTGTGTATATGTATGTATGTATGTATGTATGTATGTATGTGTATATATATGTATGTGTGTGATATATCCTGTTTAGACAAATGCATCTGAAACAAACAAAACCCTCTTCATGGTTTCTTCTTTACATTGTTGCAGTACAGCACCTGTCTGAGAGCCCAGGGTGAGCCGATGCTAATGAATGAACCCCGGCCTCATTGCGGATCAGTCTCCTGCTCGGGCTTTTCAGTAGAATAGCTGATGAGCAAACCCAGGGAGTCGGCCTACTGACTTCAGTAGAGAGGATGCTAACATGCACAGTATAGCGGGATATCTAATGGCTTCCAGTGGGATACCAAGTTTTATCCCATAAGTGAGGAGGGCTTAATCACACAACAGTGCCCAAGGCAAAGGAGGGAGGCATGCTTTCTAGAGCTCTCGAAGTGGGGATTAATGTACTATCCCAACGAAAGCCATTAGATATTTTGTTTATACCACACAAACCTGCCGGGTGAGTTTTGTACCGGAGCTGTAATCTGTCTTGTGGGATGAGCTCCACCCGCGCTGCAGTGAGTCTCTGATACCGTGCTGGAAAAGAGAGCCGCGGTGTGGAGGAATGGCTTTGATTCAACCTGCAGTGGGTACATTCTGTGTTCCCACTCTCTGTATCTCGGGTACCTGAAACGAGAGAAGACCTTCTCCTCCTTGAATCACCTTGGAATTCATTTTCAACCAAAAGCATTAACTCACTATTTTAATATTTTTTGTGTTTTTTTTTTTTTTTTTTTTAAATTAGTTTTTGTTTTAAAAACACATAACGGTACCAAAGCATGCAATAAACCACACTGACTTGAACACAATAGCATGAAGTTCCCTTGTCTCTCAACACTGGAAACCACAAGTTGCCGCCTTTTCAATAATTAAGAACATGATGATCTGTACTTCTCTAATCTCCCTGTGGAAGCCATTTCATAAAAAACACTGCCTGTTCGTTACACCAGCATACTTCTGGGAACTTGTACTTCTACTCATTGATACATTGCACCTCCTGTTTGTTCTGGAAGCCGTTCCATTGTTCATAGTGAACTATTTTATTAAAGAGAGCCTCTTTAAAAGAGTCGAGTGCTGTCTTGCTGTGAAGAGGCAGGGTTGGTATCTCTGGGGGCACGCGGGCTGACAAACAACGCTAGCTTTTGTTTGCTTCCTGTAAAAGCCAGCAGCCTTTAATAAATTAAACCTTCTTTAAGAATCACAATTAAAAATGTGTGTTCTAATATCCCTGATGGTTTGGGCTTTGTGGGGGAATTGTTTCTCATCATCGTGCGTGGATTCTGTGCAAGTTGTTTGATCTCCGCCCATGCTCTGTTCAAAGTGCCATCTCACAGACTGCACTGCCTTCAGCAATGTTTGCAACATTAGCACACAATAATGGATCAGCTTAACACTGTTTAAGAGGCTCAAGAAATGCAAATAGCACTACATATTTCTAACTGTGAGAGCAGCAATTAGCATTCAGAATTTCAGTACAAAAATAAATTGTGTCAAGGATGTGTTTGTTGCTCGGGGGATCCATTTCTAGTTTAACGTGGGGGCCTGCGCTGCACTGTGTGTATGCTTTTGAAAGCCTGACTGGGCCCAGAATGCGCTGAAACGTGGACTGCACTGTAACATGGCCGGTCAGTACAAGAAGATTGACAGGAAGATGGAATCCTGCCTGTCTGAGGGTTCTGAGCTGGGATCTCAACTTAGTCTAGTTGTGTACCGTGCAGCTTCAGCCTTGAAGGATACAAGCCTGCAATGCTGCTCAGACCCCATGAGGCAGGTTAAAACTGGACCCCTCTCCCTTTTTAATTGTGTTTATATGGGTTACAGTGGTTTATATCTGCATTGACTTCAAAGGCACCAGAGAACCTTTGAAAGGTTATCTATCTTCAACGATTGCATTAGATTACAAGGACTACAGTTGAGAATCCCTACCACATAGCTTTGCTGCTTTGTCTCTTTCTTTTCTCTTTAACGCTTCAATTGCTAGTCTGCAGAGTAAACTCCCTCAAAACCTGCCAGCAAAGAGTTCCTTCAAACAGTTTTCTTGGTTGGATGCATAACAACAAAAAACAATCCAAAGCAGCCTTGATTGCTTTAGGCCTTCTTTGTTATGAAGAGCCATTACCTGTCATAATGTTAATTACTGAATTGTCAAAATGTGGCTGTTTCTCTAAAACCCTCACAGTACTTCTTTACACAAAAGGATAGATAGAAAATAATTATTTTAATAGTAACTGAAGTAACTTGCTGTATTTTATCATGTAAAACAGAAAAGCTACCAGCACAAATACAAAACGACTGTCTCAGACACACTTTGTCTGCACTTTCCTGCTTTTGCTGCAGGCACAACCTTGTATTTTACTGCTGAAGATAAAAAATACAACACAGACCATTGCACTTTGGGCAACATTTCACTTAGTTTCATACAATGTAAAAGGCATTCGTAGCTAGTTCGTTTTTTTAAATAACTTGAAATATTTAGTCCAAAAAAAGAGTTCAAATTAATAATTATTATGAGCATGTTTTTCATTTCTGAGGCTGTTATACTTGAATACATTTAATAATAATAAAAAAAAAATCTTCAGTAAACTCTTCATGCCACAGGGAACGTGAGCTGTGCACATTCGGTGGTGTCTCCGCGTTCATCAATTTGAATAGTGAACATGCAACTTTTACCAAGCCGTTCAGTGAGCTGCAATCTTACATCGTCTGACATTTCTTCACAGGGGTCGAAGCACAGCAAAGTAGTACTTACTTTGCTCAGTAGTACTTTGCACAGTAGTATTTACTTTGCTCAGTAGTACTTTGCACAGTAGTATTTACTTTGCTCAGTAGTACTTTGCTCAGTAGTATTTACTATGCTCAGCAGTACTTTGCTCAGTAGTATTTACTTTGCTCAGTAGTACTTTGCACAGTAGTATTTACTTTGCTCAGTAGTACTTTGCTCAGTAGTATTTACTATGCTCAGCAGTACTTTGCTCAGTAGTATTTACTTTGCTCAGTAGTACTTTGCACAGTAGTATTTACTTTGCTCAGTAGTATTTGGCAGTGGCACACATTTGATCTTTTGACTTGGTGCGTCTTCTATAGCATTTGCTCAATGCTGTCCAGCTCCTCCCCGATTCACTTTTTTGATTTTGCAATGTGCAGAGATGCAAGACACAATGCTTTCAGGGTTTTTTTTTTTCTTAAAACACGCTTCTTGGCGAATAGATTTTTCTAAGAAATAAATAAACCACAGCTTTTGTTTGTGCATTCCAGGTAATTAAATGCCTTTTAAATTTGGAAGCCTTCATGCTTTCCTTTGCAAGCATGTCGAGGCACAACACACACTTTGGGGCTGGATCATTTTCAGTCCCACACACAATGAAGCCAAACTCAATGTAACTGTGGTCATATTTCTGTGATACATGTTTGCTTTTCTTTTCAGGTGGAGGCATTGGACTTGTACTTAAATCTCTAGTACCCTCTCTCATTTTAACAAATTGTTTCCATTAATACACACACTACCAGCCTAACTACCGCTCCACTGGTCAGGTGACTTTCAGTTGGAGCGTGTGATAGCTTTCTGGTCCAGAGTAGTGATTTTATCTTTTGTCTGTTTTGTTTTCTCAGATTAAAAATATTTAGTGTCATTATTTTCTAATTCATTTCAAACTAAAAATATGTTTGTTTTACTTTGTTTAGTTCTGTGACCCACCCCAATACCAGTGGGTCGCGACCCACAGTTTGGGAACCGCTGGTCTAGACTAAAGGGTCCAGAGAGTTAACAAAAGACCACATTTCTTTTGAAAAGATCGTCAAACAGATCTGAAGGGAAGCGAGGTTTGGGGATAAGTTAGGGAAGTATTTAAAGCACTGGTCCCAGGCAATGCTGCTGTCGACCATGATCTAGTTAGTATAACGTCAATGACTCCACTCCAACCCTGAAGTACCATGTGACCAACAGGCAGCAAACACTGTAGCTACCACTGCTGGAGGTGAGGCAGAGCTGTCCAGACAGGAAGGAGAGTTTGGTTTTAGAGTTGATCAGAGTGGTCCGGACAGGAAGGAGAGTTTGGTTTTAGAGGTGATCAGAGCTGTCCTCCCTGGTATGTCCCTCATGTGGTCACACTAGCAGTGTAATTCGAAACCTGCGTCTGTCTTTCCCCCCCACCCCACCAGTGAATGCACAATAGGCCGACAGATTGTGGCAGCAATGTGTAACTGTTTGTGTTTTAGCACTGACTTGCTAATATGAATCCAGAAATTCGCCGAAATTCTGTGTAGGAAAAATTTATGAAAAAGCTTTTAAAATGTTTTTATTTGCTAATGAAGAGGTTTTTTTTTCGTTATTGTTTTTGGGAACGTTTAAGATTTGGCACAAGCTGTCGCTGTGTGAGGTCCATCTTAATCTCAGAGGGCAGTATTCAAGCGGGAGGCTTCCTTCATGACCCCCATTCACAAAGGATGTTTTGGGAACATCTGGTTTTAGTTTCTTGGTCCACACCTGCAGGGTATGGCCGTCTGAAGAGCAGAGCTGTTGTGCCTCCAGCTTGGATATAAGGATGTCTGTGCGTGCGTGTGTGTGTGTGTGTGTGTCACAATCAAAACCACCTGCATTGAATGACCAACAGGGCAGGATGGCAGGAGACACTACTTCACACAATGAGTGCTGAGGGTATAGAAAGGGTACCTAATCATGCTGTTAATGCTCAATTATTGGGATCCTTTAAGATCCAGTTTTGAGATCAGTCGGCTGCTGGCGAATGGGCTCCCCTCCTTGGGACATGTTCCTCTGTTCTTCTCTACAGAAAAGCACCCCTGTAGCATCTGCTGATGCCTCTGGATGTGCTACCATCCAGACCCAACCCTGCTTAGCTTCTGGCATCAGACGAGATCCCAGTCGAAGCTGCCACAGCTGCAGGCAGGCGAATAACGAGGAGGGAGGATACTGTGCATTCATACACAGTGTCTCTTATAATTCTGTCCCAGCTAGGCAGTCGAAATGGAAAGTAGTGTGCTGCAGAGGAGTTGGGAAAGCTAAACGTTGTTCCTGAGGTGGGCTGAGCAGCTTATTAAACTCCTCGTTTCCAGCTCCTCACTAGCTGCCATTCTCAATCTGGTCAATTCAAATCTTGCTGCTCGACTAAACTCAAATATTACTTTCTTAATGGAGCGTTAAGTGGGGGATGAGTGAAATCATGATTAGGTGTAATTTATAGTGGCTGTTCTTTTGGGAAAAGAGGATCTGTGACTTAAAGCTGGCATGCTGAGAAATGTATAAGGCAGCTGGAATCGTGATCTAACAGCAGCCCTGTCTTTTTAATGTGTGCATGTGCCATGTATTGTTTTAAAAAATGAACATTCATGGGTCATTCCACCAAAGCGGTACGATTTGGACTTTGACATTTTTAGATTTTTTACCAAAATAAATAATTATTCTGAACTCCCCATGACATGAAGGACATGTTTAACCTCCAAGAAAACATATTTTCCCATCTCAGGCATCAAAGCCCTATTATTATCAGCCATTTTCTTGTGATATGGACACCATTTGTCTTCAACCCCGTTACGGACAATATGGAAGTTGTCTGAATATGATTTTAAAAGATTCTTGTAATAAAATCAACATTTTCTTATTAATCATATGTCCCTCAAATGAATTCAATAATTGCAAATATAAAATTCATATAAAATCTCACACTTTTGCTATACTAAAGCCTCAAATTGACACTTTGTGTGTCAGCGGCCTCATCATTTTTTATCAAAAGTATGGTTTCATTTCAGAATTTGAACTAAAATCAACATTCTCATGATTGCTCTAAACATTTCAGACTGAGCTCAACAAACATTGAATTCATATTCCATAACCCTTCCAACATTTTATCACAAAATTGTCATGTAACAGGGTTGAGACTAGGGTAACAGGGTTGAAGATGGTAACGGGGTTGAAGAGACAAATAGGCTTTCCATATAAATTGGTTTTGTTTACTCTCAAATTCACTCAAAGATGTTCTATAAACATTGTATTTCTTATATATATAACCATGTAATGAGGACAATAGAAAGATCAATTTGAATTAAACTGAGTTTTATTAACTATTATTATTATTTATTTCTTAGCAGACACCCTTATCCAGGGCTTAACTTACAATTGTTACAAGATATCACTTTATACATTATTTCACATTATACAGATATACATTATTTTTACATACAATTACCCATTTATACAGTTGGGTTTTTACTGGAGCAATCTAGGTAAAGTACCTTGCTCAAGGGTACAACAGCAGTGTCCCCCACTGGGGATTGAACCCACAACCCTCCAGTCAAGAGTCCAGAGCCCTAACCACTACTCCACACTGCTTAACCCAACTGCAGTAAAAAACAAAACAAAAACAAAAACATAGCAGACATTAATAACAGGTCATCAGAACAGGTCAACAAGTTAGAACAGATCATCAGAATCATAAAAACATTGTCTGCACATGGACATGGAGACACTCAGGAGCACCATGGTGCTGGTCTCACAGGTAGGTACATACTTTTGGTGTGTGTGTGTCTTGCTTCATGGCGTCATCCCGAAAGTCTGTCCCACGCCTCTTTCAAGATCTCTACGTGGCATGATTTCACAGGCTGTGGGGGTGGAATGATTTCAAGGACATCATCAAACAGGTACCAGAGGATGTCATCACGAACAGGCCAGAAGAATCTGTTTGATCCAACGCGATGCATACACTTTACTTGGACATGCATTTCATCTGTGTTAAGGATGATGCCTGGATATAGGTCTTCATCAGTATCTGAGCATACACCACTGCCCAAGCAGCCCTGGACTTCCCCACTGGATTTCCTTCACTGGTTGTGGCTTTCCTTCACTGGCTGGCTGTGGCGCAGCAGTTGGAACCTTCCTGCTGAAACTGAAATGCTGTGTGTTGAAGCACTTGCAGTCGAAGTTGCTTCTGTGTTGACCACATGCAGCTGACATCACGATATATCAGCTCTCTTGGAGCAAGAGTAATCACCTGGTGGATCCTCATTGTTGATGGCACTGCTGGTATCTGGGTTGGCATCTTCTCCAATGCGTTCTCTACTTTCTCACTCTTCACAAAGAACAGTTTCACTGTTGTGTTTGTCTCAGTCAGGGCCTTGAAGAGCTCATGTGCATCAGGGATATCACGGCCCTTAGCCACCAACATGTCAGCTGTTCTTTTAAGGTTCCCCGACACCATCAGGAGCCCCTTTTGCCCCTTCAATGCCAGCCTTGAAGCCTCTTCTGTCCAATTCCGTGCTGAAAAGGAAGAAGTTGCCTCTTTGCTTGTATAGTGTACAGGGGCCATCACTAAAAAAGTGCAGCACAGTCACTTGCGGATGTGTGGCCTGAAGGTAATCCAGCACTGGATCGAGGTGTTGCCATATTGCTGGAGGGCCTTTGTGCCTGGAGGGGGAGATGGTGCTGAAGCATATGGGCTCTGGTTTTTCACCTATGTACAACACCCCCGTATGCAGAGTGGCCTGCTGGTGTGAGGCCCCAAAGTGGACAGCTTGTATCTCAGAGCTGTATTTACAGGTGTAGTTTTCTGAAAAGTCTACATGGATCAAGGCCTCATTTATTGACATGCATTCCTTCAGCTCTCTGCAGTAAGCATACTGCTGTTTAATGTTGAACAAGTGTCTTTTAAACCTGTGCAAGTAGGTGTTGAGTAACAGGGTTGAGTGTGACGGGGTTGAGTTTTTGGCTCAAAATGGCCACTGCTCCTCATGTGGTGAAGAACAGGAGACCACATGGCATGCATGAAATTAAGAAATTGCATATATTTTGCAATAAAAAGATAGTTTTGATAAGTAATAGTTTTCTATCTCTATTTCATGTAACAGAGTTGAGTTGTTGAGCTCGACGGCCCCAATCTAACAATAAAAATCTATGAAATATAGATATAAAATAATGTGATAACGTGCCTGTCTTTGCACCATGTTGTTCAGAAGACTTGTATGATGTAGCTTCCAGTTGAAGGTGTCACATAAGGATAAGTTCACTATTTTTATGGGGAGATTGGGTGGCGTAACAGGGTTGAGGGTAGACTGAGGTAACGCAACTAAATATTGTGATTTTAATCAATAATCATGCATTTATTTGGAAAAAATACATTCTCAGCAAAAGAGCACAAATAGATGTTTAGATCAATGGCAAAATGTATGCATTATTTGGCATTTTTATTAGTCATATTCTATGTACAAATTCAGTGAAGGCCACGGAGGACATGACAAAAAGCTTGGTGTCAGTTGAAAACAAGATATTTTCTGATATTAAAGATGAAAGTAATGTAATATTTCTTACACTTCATTACAGGGGACAGTTCAATTTAAATAGAAAAAGCTTTTAAAATTAGATTTTGGTGACCCAATACTTAAAATATACTTTAAAAGGTCAGAGGGACTCAAATTGTACCGGTTTCATGGAATGACCCTCATATACTTTTTCATGCATGATTTAAAAAAAAAATTATATATATATATATATATATATATATATATATATATATATATATATATATATATATATATATATATATATATATAATTTAATTACTGCACCAGTTTTAACTGCAATATGCTATTAAGAAACCCCTTTGAAAGTTTACTCCTTGTAATGCACAGCGGTGTTGTCCAGAACATGCAGTTTTATTGAGAGGGAGTTGAGAGAGTCGCGGACAGCATGCAGTTTTATTGAGAGGGAGTTGAGACAACCATGGACAGTGTTGTAGTTTTATTGAGAGAGAGCCGCGGACGGTGTGCAGTTTTATTGAGAGAGCCGCGGACGGTGTGCAGTTTTATTGAGAGCCGCGGACGGTGTGCAGTTTTATTGAGAGCCGCGGACGGTGTGCAGTTTTATTGAGAGGGAGTTGAGAGAGTCGCTGACAGCGTGCAGTTTTATTGAGAGGGAGTTGAGAGAGTCGCTGACAGCGTGCAGTTTTATTGAGAGGGAGTTGAGAGAGTCGCTGACAGCGTGCAGTTTTATTGAGAGGGAGTTGAGACAGCCATGGACAGTGTTGTAGTTTTATTGAGAGAGCCGCGGACGGTGTGCAGTTTTATTGAGAGAGCCGCGGACGGTGTGCAGTTTTATTGAGAGAGCCGCGGACGGTGTGCAGTTTTATTGAGAGAGCCGCGGACGGTGTGCAGTTTTATTGAGAGAGCCGCGGACGGTGTGCAGTTTTATTGAGAGAGCCGCGGACGGTGTGCAGTTTTATTGAGAGGGAGTTGAGAGAGTCGCTGACAGCATGCAGTTTTATTGAGAGAGCCGCGGACAGCGTGCAGTTTTATTGAGAGAGCCGCGGACGGTGTGCATTTTTATTGAGAGGGAGTTGAGACAGCCATGGACAGTGTTGTAGTTTTATTGAGAGAGCCGCGGACGGTGTGCAGTTTTATTGAGAGAGAGCCGCGGACGGTGTGTAGTTTTATTGAGAGAGAGCCGCGGACGGTGTGCAGTTTTATTGAGAGAGCCGCGGACAGCGTGCAGTTTTATTGAGAGGGAGTTGAGACAGCCATGGACAGTGTTGTAGTTTTATTGAGAGAGAGCCATGGACAGTGTTGTAGTTTTATTGAGAGAGAGCCGCGGACGGTGTGCAGTTGGAATCTGAAGCTGGAAAATAACTCTTCATTCATTTTTTAAGAGCAGGGCGTGCAGAACTTGTACAGAATATCTTCATGTCCAGGAACCTGGCTTTTAGTAAATGAGCTGAGACGAGCCAGCTCGCTTGTAACCAGGTGGGCTCCTGTTAATAAAAGCACTGTGTTTAAAAACACACCTCCCTGTACAAGCAGCTGCACGCTGGAGACTGCCAGCCCGAGAGCTCTCTGGAGTGTCTCGTACCCGTTGCTGGCAGCCCCGTCTCTTTCTGAAATCGCGTTGTGACGCTCGCAGGCCTGGCTTAACGGCAGTCCTTTCTGAGCACTTCTGTAGGCAGGAAGGCCAGGTTCCCAGCATTGTCTGTCAAGTCAGGGCTCAGGGCTTTTCAAAGGAAGGTACAAGTCTATTGCTGTTGGCAGTTATGGAAATAAGTATTATGCAAAGTGAAAATGACTCTATCAAAACACATATTTGTGGTCTGATTCAGTGGGTTGTCCTGAACTGAAGCTGAAGTTTTATGGCTTGCTGAAGTCCTGAGTGCCAGTGTGACCTTAAAGTGAGCAAAACAGCTGAACGTTTTAATGTGGTCTTAATCAAAGTATGAGAATATTCCACGCTGCCTTCCTGTGTTCCTGGGTAAGCTGCTCCTCACAATCAGCCCCTGAGTGTGCTCTTCTGCTTCCTCCAGTGGAGCTCTGCTCACACTCCTGTTCGACCCTGTCACGTGCCACTGCTAACAGCCACATCCTGCTGGGGGTTCACAACAATGGGGCTGATTTCATTATTTACACTTGCGCTGCAATTCCAAGGCTCCTGTGGAAATGGCCAGTCCTTGATGGAATGATTCCATTGTGTCCTGGAAAGCTTCTTTTCCTGTTCTAGTATGCGCTCACGTCATGTATGCTATTGGAATTTCTTGTGAATATGCGGAGTGCTCAGCAAAGCCATTTGGTATCCTGGCTGACAGCACTATCTACTGTTAGAAGAGCAGAAGGGTAGCATTAGGAAGCTGCAAGGCACTCGCTGATAAATGCCTTCAGCGTGGTATTCGTACCTTCATTCGTTCTTTCAATAACTGGCTGTATCTCCGCATGTATTAAAACCCGGAATGGTTGAAACTGCTATGCAATAGGAGTCTTCTTTCCGTCCATGTGTAAACAGGTTGCTTTCTGTGTCACAAAAAAAAAACCAAACACAACAAAACCACACCTGCACTGTTTTAATGGATTCTGAAAGCGATTCCTTTTTAACCCCACTCCTCCCCCTTTCCCCTCCCCTGTTTCTTTCAGTGGAAGAAGGCGAGTCCTCTGCGTTTGCTCCGAGCTGGGGTTCCACGGCAGTGCAGACAGGTATAGACTTTATGTTATTAAATCGGCCGCTTGCCAGGAAGCTGTCGGATATTATTATTATTATTATTATTATTATTATTATTATTTATTATTATTTATTTCTTAGCAGACACCCTTTTCCAGGGCGACTTACAATTGTTACAAGATGTCACATTATTTAGGTAAAGTACCTTGCTCAAGGATACAGCAGCAGTGCCCCCCCCCCACCTGGGATTGAACCCACGACCCTCCGGTCAGAGCCCAAACCACTACTCCACACTGCTGTCCGATACTCTATATGTCACAATCCTGCACCAGGTCCAGGGCTATCCACTGAATCAAAATCTGGAATATCAATTCCGTATGGCCCATAAAACCCAGGAAAAAAAAGAGATGAATATTCTTCTTACTCCAGAGAGCTATTGGAGCCCGTAGTGAAGGGGCTTTTTCTTTCTCTTTGTAAATCCCCTTTGAAGATTCTTTATAAAGTTGTTGTTCCCAACCCCCCTCTCCATACTGAACAGAAAAACTAACAATCACAATTGCACCGGCCACACAGTTGGCTCACATTGTTATAAAGCTCCAATAAGCAGCACATTGTTATATAGCCCCAGTAAGCAGCGCATTGTTATATAGCTCCAGTAAGCAGCACATTGTTCTATAGCTCCAGTAAGCAGCATTGTTATATAGCTCCAGTAAGCAGCGCATTGTTATATAGCTCCAGTAAGCAGCATTGTTCTATAGCTCCAGTAAGCAGCACATTGTTATATAGCCCCAGTAAGCAGCGCATTGTTATATAGCTCCAGTAAGCAGTACATTGTTATATAGCTCCAGTAAACAGCACATTGTTATATAGCTCCAGTAAGCAGCATTGTTATATAGCTCCAATAAACAGCATTGTTATATAGCTCCAGTAAGCAGCGCATTGTTCTATAGCCCCAGTAAGCAGCATTATTCTATAGCCCCAGTAAGCAGCATTGTTATATGGCCCCAGTAAGCAGCACATTGTTATATAGCCCCAGTAAGCAGCAATGTTCTATAGCCCCAGTAAGCAGCATTGTTATATAGCTGCAGTAAGCAGCACATTGTTATATAGCTCCAGTAAGCAGCACATTGTTATATAGCTCCAGTAAGCAGCATTGTTATATAGCCCCAGTAAACAGCACATTGTTATATAGCTCCAGTAAACAGCACATTGTTATATAGCTCCAGTAAGCAGCATTGTTATATAGCTCCAGTAAGCAGCACATTGTTATATAGCCCCCACTTCACACTCCAAGACATTCAGTTTGCATTAGTCTTGTACTGTGTAGCATTCCCACAAAGCAGTTAATATGAAGCATGCTTTTTAGATTTTGGTTTCTGCGGCTGGGAAGGGCTTGCTAGGGCTGAACTCCACCTCGGGTGCTGTGGTTTAAAAGGTTACAAGCGAATGAGCTTTTTGTATGTATTTGATACACACACGCACACATTCGCACAAAATAATGCTGTCATCAAACGCACTTCAGAGAATAAAAAATGTACCAACTTGTACAGCAGGTAATAACCATCCTGTAGCAGTTCACAGGCTGACCAGTGAATACATTGGGTATTGAGTTTTGTATTCCATTTGATTTCATGATTGCTTTTCCAGCCAATGAGCAGGTCTAATGCAGATTACTAACGTGATATATAATATATATATAGTATTGTAGCTAGTCTCACAGCAGACCAGACGCACAACTGAAGTTTTAGCACAGTTGTGCACTTTTTATTATTTACAGAAATAATACAAAACCACTTACTCCTATGTGGAGTGCTAAACTACACTGTCCTTTCCTTCACAATCTCTAAACTAGAACCCGGACGGCTAAGCCCTTTACTGGTTGCAAAAGCACTTTTACACGCACAGTTTTACCCTTTTAAATAACACTATGGTTCACACAGTACCTTTAAATAAGTCTGCAGTTACGTTTTTCTTTGTTCCCAGCTCCCAGGCAGTCTCTTCCTAATAGAGCTTCAAACTCTCTTTTTATACTTTGTGGCTGTTTCCAATTGACACCAATTATCTCATATGGGAACAGCCACATTCTCACATGTATTTGGCAGGGATAGGATTTAACCCCTTCCCTGCCAACCACCACCAAAACCCACAACACTAAAGCTTTATTTACAGACAGGGCCCTCACGCTATATATATTTGCCCCTTTGCCCTCACGCTATATATATATATATATATATATATATATATATATATATATATATATATATATATATATATATATATATATATATAATGATGGACATTGACAATATGTTTTTGGTTTCTTTTTAATCACTCAGTCATTCATCCTTCACCATGACACGCTTGAGTGACTATGACTGAAGCATATACACTTAATCACCTAATTAGTGAGACAGTTGATTGGACGCTGGATATGGAGTGATTTCAGCTTTTGAATTGCAAGCTTGAATAAAAGCAATAAAGAAAATCACAGAAAAAAAAAACAATATGCCACGTCTGTCAAGAGAGCAGCGTCTTTGTGCAATCGGCATGTTGGAGGCTGGACTAGGGCAGTGTACTGTGGCTCGCCGTCTTGGGTGCTCACAGCCAGCAATTTCAAACCTGGTGAGACGGTATAACCAGACACACTCTGTCAATGACAGGCCACGAACTGGGAGACCAAGAGTCACAACACCTGCCCAAGAAGAGCATCTTCGTGATGTCAATTGTTAATCAACACAATAAAAAGTCACTGCATCTGCTCTGAAATGGAGTTTGTCGTGTTATGATCACATCTAGTGAATTTTATCCAATATATATATATATATATATATATATATATATATATATATATATATATATATATATATATATATATATATATATATAATTATATGTACATTTCCTATTTTAGCTGCACCCTTTGATCTGTTTTTACCTTTGGCGGGGGTGCGCTGACATGTCATGTGTTTGTAATGCGAGCCTCTGATTCCCTATGTAACAGATTTCACAAGTAGGCCTGCATCACTAATGACACCTGTGCAATATACACTGATACAGATGTATTAATATATCTACACTCCGAAAATGAATCCTCTCTCTCCATTTGTCACACTGCTTAAAATTAGACAAGCTCACACCTTTTAAAAAAATAAAAATATGGGCTCCGAGACAATGATATAATCAGGTAAGTTGGACTTTTTTTTTTTCAGCAGCAGCAGCTAACTTTATTACAAATGTGAAAAAAAGCAGTTTATATGCCACTCTCTCTGTCTCTCTGTCTCTCTGTCTGTTTGTCTGTGTGTCTCTCTCCTCTCTCTATCTCTTTCTGTCTGTCTGTGGTCTCTCTCCTCTCTCTCTGTCTGTGTCTCTGTGTGTGTCTCTCTCCTCTCTCTCTCTGTGTCTGTCTCCTCTCTCTCTCTCTCTCTCTCTTCCCTCCCCCCAGGATATATAATATATTTTTAATTTCCCACAGGTAATAATAGGAAAACAGTTTTGCTGCTCAAAGGAAGGGGGACGACAAGGAAAGACAGGCGTGATTATGTTTGTTAGCAGACTGTTGCAGATGTGCTCGTATACATTTTTAAAGTAAAGCTGGGTGCTACAGTAGACACAAAGCTTCTCTGTATGGGTGCTTCTTATTCCCAGGTGATAACTTGGTTACATATATTTACATTCGAATACAATTCTCCCCTTGGTGATTTCTTATTTTCAAACAATGACACCAGAGACTGTGGGGGAGAAGTGCTTTTAATTTCAGGTAGTGTGTGTTTGCAGTTTAAGGCCTGGCTCCCGCGGAATCAAGATGGGTGACTGGGTGAGAAGAAAATACACAGGCAAAGAAAAACTAGAGCAGTACATACAGGAGCTTTAATAAAGTGATGCTATGCACAATAGCCGTGCCTCCTGTTGCACTTTGACAGCCTCCTAACACAAAGCAATTCAGTTTGTTTTTTATTTGTATTCATTTTTTTTTTTCCCCGAGATGCAGAGCCCCCAAAAAAGCCTTAAAAAATGAATCTCTGGTGCCTAGTTGCATGGTGAAATTCATTCACTTTCACTTTCCCCTAATCCAGTTCTTTTGGATTCACTGCAGAATTAGACAAACTATGTCCTCTTTACTCCAATAGCTGCTGCATCGCCAGGTTGGGAGTGAAAAGGTTTTTGTTTTTTAAATCGCAGTTAGTGCATTGCTATTGTACAGTACAATAAGAGCAGCACGTAGTGAGTGTGTAATTATGACAGCCTGGTCCCCCATGTGCTCATTAATGGTGAAGGATCAGGGGCGCAGGCAGTGTGACTGATCAGGCAGTGTGACTGCGTGGTGACGCAATGATCAGGGGCACAGGCAGTGTGACTGGGTGGTGATGCAATGATCAGGGGAGCAGGCAGTGTGACTGCGTGGTGATGCAATGATCAGGGGAGCAGGCAGTGTGACTGCGTGGTGATGCAATGATCAGGGTCGCAGGCAGTGTGACTGCGTGGTGACACAATGATCAGGGGAGCAGGCAGTGTGACTGAGCAGGCAGTGTGACTGCGTGGTGACACAATGATCAGGGGCGCAGGCAGTGTGACTGCGTGGTGACGCAATGATCAGGGGAGCAGGCAGTGTGACTGCATGGTGATGCAATGATCAGGGGTGCAGGCAGTGTGACTGCGTGATGACACAATGATCAGGGGCGCAGGCAGTGTGACTGAGCAGGCAGTGTGACTGCATGATGACACAATGATCAGGGGAGTAGGCAGTGTAACTGAGCAGGCAGTGTGACTGCATGATGACACAATGATCAGGGGTGCAGGCAGTGTGACTGCGTGATGACACAATGGTCAGGGGAGCAGGCAGTGTGACTGAGCAGGCAGTGTGACTGCATGATGACACAATGATCAGGGGAGCAGGCAGTGTAACTGAGCAGGCAGTGTGACTGCATGGTGACGTAATGATCAGGGGTGCAGGCAGTGTGACTGCATGATGACACAATGATCAGGGGAGCAGGCAGTGTGACTGAGCAGGCAGTGTGACTGCGTTGGTGACACAATGATCAGGGGAGCAGGCAGTGTGACTGCATGATGACACAATGATCAGGGGAGCAGGCAGTGTAACTGAGCAGGCAGTGTGACTGCATGGTGACGCAATGATCAGGGGTGCAGGCAGTGTGACTGCATGATGACACAATGATCAGGGGAGCAGGCAGTGTGACTGAGCAGGCAGTGTGACTGCGTTGGTGACACAATGATCAGGGGCGCAGGCAGTGTGACTGCGTGATGACAATGATCAGGGGCGCAGGCAGTGTGACTGCATGATGACAAAATGATCAGGGGTGCAGGCAGTGTGACTGCGTGGTGACACAATGATCAGGGGCGCAGGCAGTGTGACTGCGTGGTGACGCAATGATCAGGGGCGCAGGCAGTGTGACTGCGTGGTGACACAATGATCAGGGGAGCAGGCAGTGTGACTGCGTGGTGACGCAATGATCAGGGGCGCAGGCAGTGTGACTGCGTGGTGACACAATGATCAGGGGAGCAGGCAGTGTGACTTCGTGGTGATGCAATGATCAGGGGAGCAGGCAGTGTGACTGAGCAGGCAGTGCGACTGCGTGGTGACACAATGATCAGGGGAGCAGGCAGTGTGACTGCATGATGACACAATGATCAGGGGAGCAGGCAGTGTGACTGTGTGGTGACACAATGATCAGGGGAGCAGGCAGTGTGACTGAGCAGGCAGTGCGACTGCGTGGTGACACAATGATCAGGGGAGCAGGCAGTGTGACTGCATGATGACACAATGATCAGGGGAGCAGGCAGTGTGACTTCGTGGTGATGCAATGATCAGGGGAGCAGGCAGTGTGACTGAGCAGGCAGTGTGACTGCGTGGTGACACAATGATCAGGGGAGCAGGCAGTGTGACTGGGTGGTGACGCAATGATCAGGGGTGCAGGCAGTGTGACTGAGCAGGCAGTGTGACTGCGTGGTGACACAATGATCAGGGCGCGAGGCAGTGTGACTGCGTGGTGGACGCAATGATCAGGGGAGCAGGCAGTGTGACTGCGTGGTGACACAATGATCAGGGGAGCAGGCAGTATGACTGCGTGGTGACGCAATGATCAGGGGAGCAGGCAGTGTGACTGCGTGGTGACGCAATGATCAGGGGCGCAGGCAGTGTGACTGAGCAGGCAGTGTGACTGCGTGGTGACGCAATGATCAGTGTGTAAATAAGTGCTTCCCCAGTACCCATCTGTCTGAAGAAAGAGACTGACAGCCTTGCATCCTGCTGGGCCTCAAACTGGAGGAGTTGGGGATTCGTTCAGCTGCAGCTGATCGGTCCGGTTCATAGCTAGTCCTGGAGCCTTTTATTTTTTCATGCCACTTGTCCTGCGCCCCCATCACCACCACCAGGCCAAGTTTAAATATTGCATCAGAGCCTCATTGTTTGTTTTGCTTTCCTTCAAGAAGCATGGTAAATATTTTACAGTGAACGCGCGCACACTTTAATCTCGGGACAGGCACACTTGATGCCTGTTTGAACTGTGTTTTTTTGGATGAGAAGGTTGTTCAGTTGCCTTCAGAAGAACACTGGTCCTGTCAATGATCTCGCTAGATGAGATGTCTAATGGCAGGCTTATATTCCTCAAGCAATCCTTCGTAAAAGAAGAGACACCAGTCATTTACTAAATTCAGATTAAATACAAACAAAAAGCTTTGCGGTAAATTATTCCACTATTAGTTCTGTTAGAAAATGATACAAGATGCATGAAGGTAGACTGAACACACAGTGCAGCCTGCCTGCTCTGAAACCTGCATTGTGACGATGCTTTAGGATCATTAGGAGCTGTATTAACAGGGGTCACAGTACACTTTGTTTTCAGTTTTTACAATGTATTAAACAAATACCTTATATGGTCCATTAAATTGTGTTTACCAGAGATCCTAATTATTTCTACCATGAACAATTTCAAATGAATGTAGGGGAGGGGCAGCGGGGCTGCATGAGAAACACATCAACTAAATTAGGGTTAATTAGGAGCGTCCCCAAACAGAGCAGCGTGCTTCATCAGCAACATTAGGGCATGCAGATATATCTAATGTCCTCAGACTTGAAGCTTCATTACAGAGAACAATGTGTGTTTTCATTAGTAAGAGGTTCGTTATTGGCTGTGCTTTGTAACAATTATTATGAACAACTTGGATCCCTGCCCGTCCTCGGAGTTAAGAGAACTTTTCCTTTCCGCAGTCATCCAAGATCCCAATCAAGGTGATTTGGACTGAGCAAGGAAGCAGAAGGTGCCAGTGCAAATTAAATATAAGATGAAAAAGCAGGTTCTAGGAAATCCTTGTTAATTACAGTTTGTGTATATATATATATATATATATATATATATATATATATATATATATATATATATATATATATATATATATATATATATATAAATTTACAGGGGTGGAATTCTCAACAAAAAAGTGCAGGTACTCATGTGCATAACTAGGTGTAGATGGCAATTAATAAATACTTTAAAAATGTATACATATTGGTACACGATACATTTAGAAATACAAAATAAGCCTTAAAGAACCAATTCACCATAAACAAAGAAGCTGAAAATACTACAAGCTTTGTCCCCTCTGCTTGTATCACTCGGTCATGTACTGTAATATAACACTTTAGTTAAACCTTAAATGACAAGCATTAAGAAATATTACACTGTGCAGTAAGTTCTGTAGAGAAGGTTTTGTTTCACGATATCCTAAAAAAAATGGTATAAAAAAACAACTGCTTTGAAAAAATGATAAAAAAAGGTCTAAGTCAAACAATGCATGATAGGGGCTAAAATCCCCCTGAAATGGATCATGTAACAGACGCTGCTACTATTAGACGTTTTATTTATTTATTTATTTATCCCTGGTATTGTGGTTTCTGCACAAGAAACAAAGTGGCAAAAGACACATTTTCAGAAAGTAATATCATTACTTCTGCCTTTTTTTTAGATGTGAAAACCCACATTTAACTTCAATAAACTCTTCATAATGTTTTAGAAAAGGGGGCATTGTACAAAGAAAAACAACCTCACTATTTTGGTTTTCGTTTTACAGTCCTCATAACAGAAAATACTAGGATCACAACAAAACAACACGTTGATCACTATGCTTAAAGTGTACCTTGCAAGTTGGGCCCGTGTTTGTAAAGCATGAAGCACACCTTCATCTGTATCCCGATTCTGACTCGCTTTCCAGGTCTGAAGCAGCACTTTGATCCTGTTTTTTTTAATGTTAATCCCTACTGTCCCACACATCACTTGCCATTTTAGAAAATTTCACGCAAAATCCTGCAATGTGGTGAATCGGTACAAGGCAAAAAACGTTACGATAATTTTCTAATATTTATCAACTATGTAATTTATGCCGAACACTGGCATGGATTTTTGCCTTCAAATTCATGTGAAGCAATGTTTGTTTTTCGAATATTTCAGATGGTTTTTACGACACACTAAAGAATATAATTATTACTTCATAATAATGATAATTACTCCATACTGCTGTTTTCATGTTGCACTGCTGAAGTCTTCTCTCATTGATCAACAAATGAGCACTGACACAAAGAGAAATGGTCGGAGATTTGTGACTCATGACAAAATGGAATCTGATCAGAATGAAAGCTCGGCCAATCAACTTGCTGTGATTATACTGACATTAATGGTGGCCAATAGCAGCTAACAGAAGCAGTATGAGAAAACAATGCAAGCAGCATGAACTGTGCTGAATGAACACAGGGGAAACATTAGCACTTTTTTCCCCTTTACTTGTACCTTTTCACACTTGCTAGCACATTCCATTAAGGCCATAAAGGCCCAATTATTTTAAGAGGAAGTGCTAAGACTGTTAAGAGGGGGGTAATGGGCAATGAGTTCAGTGTTAGATTGTTCTCTGTGTATTTACACAGTGTGTGTGCAATGTATATTCTCTGTGTATTTCTGGAGTGTGTGTGAGTCTGTGCAATATGTATTCTCTGTATTTACACAGTGTGGGAGTGTATTTGCATATGCGTGCGTGTCTGTGCAATATGTATTCTCTGTGTATTTACACAGTGTGTGTGTGAGTCTGTGCAATATGTATTCTCTGTATTTCTGCACTGTGGGAGTGTGTGTGCGTGTGAGTCTGTGCAATATGTATTGTGTATTGTACCTGTACGTAGCGATAGAAATTGTACAGATTTTTCTCTCTCTAATAAAAAGGTGTTCTATTAAATGTATTGTGTTAAAGTCACTCTTGGAATACACATGCGCATGGACGCTGTGTAGACCTCTGTAATTGAAGTATACTGTATGTGTGCAAAGCTCTGGAAAGTGATGCATGCTTTCACACAGGGCAGTGGATGTGATAACCAGGTTAGTGTTCACCACCTGGCACATCCCAAACCGAGAGCCTTTGGGGTTGCGTGTTCCTCCAATCTCCTCGGGCAATTCAAGTTGGCACACTGCAAAAATGTAAAGTGAGTCTTCAACAGGTTTGGAGATGTCTGGAATGGAAGTGTTCGCTCCAATTTGCCTTGTCTTTACTCGGATAGGGGGTTGGTACGGGATGTCCTTGTCTTTACTCGGTTAGGGTGTTGGTACGGGGCGTCCTTGTCTTTACTCGGATAGGGGGTTGGTACGGGATGTCCTTGTCTTTACTCGGTTAGGATGTTGGTATGGGACGTCCTTGTCTTTACTCGGTTAGGGGGTTGGTACGGGGCGTCCTTGTCTCTACTCGGTTAGGGTGTTGGTACGGGGCGTCCTTGTCTCTACTCGGATAGGGGGTTGGTTTTGGGCGTCCTTGTCTTTACTCGGATAGGGGGTTGGTTTGGGGCATCCTTGTCTCTACTCGGATAGGGGGTTGGTACGAGGCGTCCTTGTCTCTACTCGGATAGGGGTTGGTTTGGGGCGTCCTTGTCTTTTCTCGGATAGGGGGTTGGTTTGGGGCGTCCTTGTCTCTACTCGGATAGGGGGTTGGTTTGGGGCGTCCTTGTCTTTACTCGGATAGGGGTTGGTTTGGGCGTCCTTGTCTCTACTCATTATAGGGGTTGGTTTGGGCGTCCTTGTCTTTACTCGGATAGGGGTTGGTTTGGGCGTCCTTGTCTCTACTCGGATAGGGGGTTGGTGCAGGCGTCCTTGTCTCTACTCGGATAGGGGTTGGTTTGGGCGTCCTTGTCTTTACTCGGATAGGGGTTGGTACGGGCGTCCTTGTCTCTACTCGGATAGGGGGTTGGTGCAGGGCATCCTTGTCTTTACTCGGATAGGGGTTGGTACGGGCATCCTTGTCTCTACTCTGATAGGGGTTGGTATGGAAGTCCTTGTCTTTACTCGGATAGGGGTTGGTGCAGGCGTCCTTGTCTTTACTCGGATAGGGGGTCCATTTGTATTCCCTGCTTTAACTATGCTGCTGCTTCCGAGGTCCAGGATAGCTTTGTGCATCGTTATGGGTCCTTTTCCAAAATGTTGCTTTGCCAGAAGACAAACCATTTAGTATTTTTTTTAAAGGAATAATAACTCGCTTGGCTATGGAGACCGAGGTGAGATTTGTTGGCAATCATTACTGTTTAATGTTCCATAATGAGAAGTACAGTCGAACATTTTTATTAAGAATCTGAAGGGACCACTTAAATAGTTTGATTATCCAAGACTCACACTTTAAGATTGTTGCAGGCTCTCATTAAAACATGCAGCAGAGCGTCCCTTTGGGGTGGCGGGGTGGGGGTCTTCTAAAAGGGGGTTTGCAACCCAAACTAGTTCTGTTCCAGATTGCAAACTCCAAGTTTTAATGTGCTTTTTTTTTGGAGTCCGGTTAGTAGAGTGATTTATTGTGTGGCTTTTTTCATTTTCTTTCCTCTTTTTTCCAAAAGCGTCTAGAATGAAAGCCCAGTGAAAGATCTCACTTGGACAGAGCGCTGTGCAGCTTGTATCAATGGCTGACAGAATGAAACTAACCACAGCTCTGAGAGGTGTGAAAGGTCGGAGCCCTGGGAGGTTACGAGGAGATAACGAGATCCAGGGTAGCCTTCGTTAGAGCTCTGATAGGAGATTGCTCTTGTTAAATTGCGAGGACCTGGGAATTAGACCAGTTATCTTTTATTTATCTCTTAAAAAGTAAGTGTTTGAATTTTTTATGATGAATGTAGCTCCATGACGGATGATCAATAGCGGAGTGGTGGGGTGCAGCGATGCTCAGCCCTTTGCTGTCTTGTCAGCAGATGTGATGCAGGGAGTGAAAGAGAATTGTAGGCTTAATGTTAACATGTTGCGTGTGTGTGTGTTTTTTTTTTTTTGGTCAGATTTTTTTTGTTAAGATATTTATCTTGCTCTTAATTGTATTATTACTTGTACTATGATACTTGAAATGTATTTTACTTACGATTGTAAGTCGCCCTGGATAAGGGTGTCTGCTAAGAAATAAATAATAATAATAATCTCTCACAGAAAATCCACTTATTGCTCCACATTGTCCTTGAATTACTGGTGCCAATGTGTGGTAAATATTATACTTGAAAAAACACTACGGATAAACAAGAGTCCCCTGCCTAATTCAAAAATAATCCATGTTTTCAATTCAAATTCACAAAGCATTAGCATACCCAATAAATGTGTAGGAGTATTCTAAAGCTTACTGCTGCGCTGATCTGCTTTGCAGTGAAACCACATTCTGTAGGAGCCGGTGTATTGTTTATATTCTGTTTGTTATACAGTATGGTTCCTTTAGGCTTCTTCAATAAAAAATCACTTTGCAGGAAAAAAAAAAAAGAAATCATCTGGCATGTTTTTCTCCAGGCCCCTGTTGGAGCTGCATTTGATACAGCAGCGAGGGATTGCATGTATCAATGTTGTACTGTACTCAGATGATACTGTCCGCATTAATAACTGTGGTCAGTGTGGGAGGCTGTGGGTTTCTAAATCAAGTGCTCTTTGGCCCCCTCGCGAGACCCATTTTACCTCTGGAGATTGGAAACACTTATTGGAACAGAAAACCAGAGGGGTGCAGAGATACCAGAGAAGGGACATGAGCCCAGCTAAATGAGCTCTCGCTGTGCCTTGCTGACAGTCCATGTATGTGCTTGCTTGTACAGGACTCTCGGAAAAACGCTTTCCTCTAACTCTGTAATCGCGGTAGAGAAAAGGATCCACGGCCTTTTGTTACATTGTTGTGTTTTTTTTTTAAACAGTGACTGTCTGCAGGTTATGCTGACACAGGGGCTAATAGGCCTGAGTTGACATGGTGGATTAATAGAGAGGTAGATTGAGATGTGTTTGGAATGTAGTGAACTCCGCTGACCCTGTGTAGAAACTGCTTTTCCGGCACTGGACTGACCATGTGTTAAGAATTAGTGGGAGACTGCTGCTGTCCTCCTGGGGATAGGCTCGGTCTGAAGGGGAGGTGGGGTGGGGGAAGCCGGCACAATTGCTACGCTTCTCATTAGAAGGAATTGATTTGGGCTTGTAGTATATCGTGATTTGAGTTGTTTTATTTATTTATTTGTTTTATTTTCGGGGGGGAGGGGGTCAGAATTGTTGCACTTTCCAGGAGGAGTGTGTGTGGGTTTGTGTGAGAACCACTTCCTGACTCGAGCAAGGCAGCTGCTCTGTAGTATGTAGCGTTCAAGTACTATGGAGCTGTTGGTGGAAAAACATTTAGTCTGCTTTCTCTACTTAGTGTGCTGAATTTGTGACACAAAAAGACAAAAAAAAAGACAAAAAAAAAATCTGAATAACTATGAAAATGGTAAAGGAAATGTTATTCCTTCATTATTTTTATTTTTGAAATGCCTTTTAATATTTCAAGGGGACAGTGCTTTGGGGGTGGGGGGGGAGCGAGACTCTCTTCCTGTCGCCGGCTTGTGACAGGATAAGCTTGTTATTGGTCTCCCAGCAGAATGCTCACAACACAACGGAATCGGAAGTTGACTGTTACATTTCTCTCTCTGTTTAGCCTCTTCCTGTCTCTCTAGGCTTTGTTCCCCTGGTGCTCAGTGGAGATAGGGCCCTCACAGCACTGAACGGAGCTTCTGTGGGCATACACGGCTGCCAGCTACACTGTATCTCATCTCCAGCAGAAGCTATGGGACCAAGCGGCTAATTTTATTTTTGTTCCCCAAACCAGAAGGATTTCGTTAACCTCTGGACAGATGGCTGTTTCTGGCCCCAGTGTCTCCCCCACTAGGCTGCCTTGACTCCGGCCAGGAATCAAACCCAAAGCCTTCAATCCAAAGGCACCTCTGCTCTCGCTGCTCTGCAATGTGCTTGGTTTCGTTGCAATCTGTCCTTTTTTTAATATAAACAAAAATGATATTAATGCACCTGGAATAAAAATGAGGTCACTGTGCTTTAATATTCTCCAGGACCCAGATGACTGGAGTTCCTGATCAAGTGATCTTAGTATTCGGTTTTTAAAAGATTGAATACAGAGCTGCAACTGTGTGCAAAGCCAATATCAAGTACTCTTTCAACTTGAAACTGGTAGCAATAAAGTGAAACGCTTGTGTGAATGGTGGCGTATCTAGACTGCTATTGTGTAAATAATAAAAACATGAGCAACCCGCACGTCTCTTACTTTTAAGACAGATGCTTAATGCACTGAAGAGCTCTTATAAAAGATTCCCAAAGTAAAAGTACAGCAAAGTGTAATAAAGCATAGACAAGCATAGTAAAGCCCAGTGAGGTCAGTTCAAGCATATTTAAACATGGCAGACTATGGTAAATGCATAGTAAAACCATGGGACACGCATAGGGGAAAACTGCTAAATTATCATTCAAATCTGCCCTGGTCATCTTTTATAAGAGAGACCCCAGAGCACTTGATCTTTTGATGGTTCAAATGAGGGATGTTTTTAGATCCCTTGCTGTTTAGTCTGTTGAATAGGTCACATGGCCTCTCTAATCGTTTACAGACTACACTGAAAACAATAGTAGTTCCACACAATACATTTACATGTGATCGATTTTTTTTATTATTGCATTCCAGGATGTGCAACACCCCCAAACCCTTAGCCTGCTCTTTAACCAAACCGAAGTGTGACCCGTGTGTTTTCTTTCTCTCTCTCTCTCCTGATAAAGTAGCGTCAGTTCTTGCCTGTTTTGAAATGAACCAGCTTCTACGAAGCGGACAAGCATGGATGTGCAGAACGGCCTCCTCTCGCTTGTTTGTAGTTTCTTATGCTTGTGTGTCTCTCTCTCCGCAGATGATGGCTCGGTGGTCAAGCAGGAGTTCGAGGGGAAGGACGGGCTCAGTGTGACGAGCCACGAGGACCGGGCACACGAGGGAGAGGAGGACCTGGAGGACATGTATACCTGCGACAGCTGCCAGCAGGACTTCGACTCGCTTGCGGACCTGACCGAGCACCGCGCCCACCAGTGCCCAGGGGGTAAGCCGCTGCTTTAGGAAACCTGTACTGGGGCTTTAGAACACATTGCCACCTCTTCCACTGCCCCTCTCACCTCCGCTCATTGTTTAGTTTAACCATCACTTTAAACAGTGCTTCTGGAACCCAGCTCGTGGGATGAGCAGTTTAGACAGTTGTGTGCGAATGTGTTCGACGGTACAGGTGCCTTGCAAAATCGGAGATTTGGTGTACAGTGACAGATCTTTGTTTTATTATTTGTTTATTTAGCCTTTATCCAGAGACTAGGGTGTGCGAACTATGCATCAGCTGCAGAGTCACTTACAACAACGTCTCACCCGAAAGACGGAGCACAAGGAGGTTAAGTGACGGGATTTGAACCGGGGACCTCCTTGTTACAAGCCCTTTTCTTTACCACTGAACCAGTTTTCCCACTAAGCCAGCACTTTGTGTTCGGGCAGCGTGGAGCATGTCATCTTTTTCCTGCTCTGGAGCAGTGCTGCAGTAATGAGCAGGCGGAGGGCTATCGAGTGAGAACTACAGACAGGTGCCCACAATGCAGGTTTCGCTGTGTGTACTGCAGCAAGGTGCTAAGACTACCCGTGTATTCTGAACTTCAAAAGAATAGCTTTTTGACAAAGAGGTCGTTGTTTGGAGCGTTGCGTTTATTAATAAGAAGTCTTGCAGAGGAGTTGAGGTTATGTGGGTGTGGAGCCACCCAACTCTGGTGCCATTAGTTTGTACAAATGAATTAGAAGCCAGGTTTGTTCAGCTGCGATTGTAATGCCCTGCTGGCCGTAGCTCTCACACTGCTGTTTGGATAGTGATCCATGCCAGACCCTGACTCAGCCCTCTGAACCTCGCCACGATGCACAGTGTTTCTGCTCCGGCAGTGGTGAAGTACGTTTTCAGCACATCATTACACCTCCTTCGACAGCCTAATGAGGGAATGGCGTCTGCAGTCCTGGCACATTGCTCCCTTAAGATTGCATTTGGGGATTGTAGGGGGTAGTATTTTCCAAGTTTGTTCTTAAAAAAACATCGCACCCGCTCAGCACCCTAGCTGCAAGCGGAGACCGAGACGTTCCCAGAACTAATATGCGCCCCCGTCGTTGAATCTGCTTTCCAATCACGATAGTGTGCATGTAACGGGGGGGTGTTACCTGCGTGGGTCGTCACTGAATAATAAGGAGTCAGACACAGAGCAGTGGGTGTTGAAACACAGGCTCGACGCTAGGGTACCAACAATGGTAATCCTTGCGGGGGATTTAATAAAGAAAAGAAAACAAAGCTAATAAGTTTCCCCACAGGTAGCAAGCTCTTGTCCCACTATAAGTGACGTCCCGCTCCAGGAACCGGCTGCACTACACAACCCTCACTAAACTTGTTTGGGATAAACATCCCCTAAACTGACCTACGTCTGGTGCTCCTTGAGTCCTGGCATCCTCCCAGCGACTCTGGCTCCTGTTGACGTTCCCGGCTGGACAGCATCTTCACGGCACATCTGAGAGTTGAGGGTTTCGTGCAGTACTTCTCTCCTCGTTGCAGATATACGAGATCTCAGTGCAGCTCACGTCTGTGGGTCTATGGCATTGCAATCACCTCAAACTCTGGCGCTGCTGCGTTCTTAAACAGGCGTAGGCTCCCTGGGCACGCCCCCCTGCCAGCGCACCTCCTGATCAGCTGAGCTCCGGGCTCGCCCCCCTGCCAGCTCATCTCCTGATCAGCTCAGCTCCAGGCACGCCCCCCTGCCAGCTCACCTCCTGATCAGCTCAGCTCCGGGCACGCCTTCCTGTTTACCAAAGCAGCAGCTCAGCTGAACCAGCGACAGGGTCCTCCCTGTCATAGTGCATTAAAGGCTTAGGGCAATGGATGGCTTGTGCATTATAAGCAATAAAAACCAGGGAGTCTCAAATAATTCCGTAAGTCGCCACTGGACCGTATTCATTGAAAACCCTACGAGTTGTTTAATTGCTGCAGTTTCTAATCTGCAGAATGTACGTGTGAGCAGTTTGCTGTTCTTGTTGATGTTCAGAATGTATCTCACATGCTTGGAGCTGTATCTGGAGAACTGTGCTTCCTATTTTAATGAAACTTGGTATGCACATTCTTGAGGGTATGGAAAGCTGCCTGCTGAGCAGATTGAAAAGGTAGCATCCTTGGTCAGGCTGTATTGCAGTTGGATTGCGTGTTTTCAGACGGGTGACCTTGGGCTTGTTAACGTTGGTCGTGTTAACTAGGATACATGGTGTTTATGCAATAAAAAAGCAGGGTTTCTGGAAACTTTTGGCATCGGTTTCTGCTCCGATTCAATCGAGCATTCAGCACAGTGTCATTTCAGATTTGATTTGTTTAGCAAGGCAAGCTTTTGACAGGGTTGAGTGCATGTTACATGAGATGAAGTCAGGTAACACGTCTGGGCCACCAGAGCCAAGTCTGGGAATCCGAGGTGAAGAAACTGGCTCTGGTTCTGTCCGGTAGAGTGGGAATACAAAATGTACCCTTTTTTTATGCACAATGAAGTACAATCCGATTGTGAAATACAATTGCTTGCGACCTCTGTGAACAGCAGCATATGTATTTCACACAAGTTTACATTGTTTAGAGAACCACTTATCCAATTGAAATGTACGTCTGTCCGTACGCGTGCTGCTTTTTTACACACACTCAGTGTAGGTCTTGGTGAAATACTTTATTCATGACGCTGATGGCTGTCATTTTGAATTCACACAGAACCTTTGAAACACTTGTGTATAACAAGGTGCAGTTCGTTGTCAGACCACTGCGATGGCCACCGTCTGTAGAAGTTTGCGACAGCCCTGGTGCTGCGAGGTCTCTGAGAGCAGCAGGGGGGTGGTGGGGGAGCGCAGTATCTGCACATTACACATCATGCATGCAGAGGCAGCAGTGTGGGGTGGTGACGGGAAATGCCTTGGGACCGTCTCAACTGGAGGAAATCTGGAGCATATCATTTCCCAGCGGAGCGTTTGAAAACCTGGAGATCAAATGGAGAACATTCCATGAACTGCTGTGCACTTTAGGCGAGGCTGCATGTAAGCTCTGTGTGTGTGTCTCGTGTCTCTTTTCTCTTTTCTCTCTCGCTCTCTCTCTCTCTCTGGTTGCCAGTATGACCTCCATTTGAAGCCAGCTATTGGCTTGCTTGACCCAGGAGTGGGCATTGGCGTAAACACGGCTTGCAGCCACGACTGCCCCAGTCTCTGCCAGACAAGTCCCAGAACACGGTGATGTATGGAATGCCTACAAAGGGGGATGCGAGGGAATTGCACGAGGCAGAGAAAGTATTAATGTTTAACATGCGGGTAATCGGCCATTGTGAGGACTAACATCAAGAATAAAGCTAAAAGCAGCTGCAGCACAGTTGGAAGAAATAATTGTCCGGAAATCTTGTGCTGTTGAGCGTTTCTACTGGCTCTAGCGGTCAGTGATTTACCCAGAGAGCCCCAGGGTGATTTAGTCGATTTTAAATGATAAATGGCTTGCCAAATAAAAGTCATAATTTCAAAAATGAATGTAAATTTATATCTGTGTGTAATAAAGTGCAGCAGACACTCTTGTCAAATCTGCTGCCCCGTCACGTCTGGAACACAAAAGGGTTTTCAGGAGACTCCACTCGCTTGTTGTAAAAATGGCCCCTGACTGTGCGCCCAAACAGGCAGGATCTGGGATTAGTGTCCTGGCACTTCACTGCAACCTTGTTAATCCATCGGACCTGAGCGGCCAATCAATGCACACTGCTAAATGAGCGGGATTACAGCACTCTCCTTTCAGACCCGAAAAGATGGATTTGTTATTTGGCTGACAATGAACAGGGACCATCTCTGACTGACCCCAGCCTGAATTAGAGATGGGCTTCTCTCCCAGTCCTACAACTCTTCTAGCAGTCCCAGATTGTTTGTCAAACAAGAAGACCTTTTTATTTTTTTTTAAATTTTAAGTATGCATTGTTTTCCAGTGCACATAAAAGCCACACTCTTGATTCTGCATATAGGATTGCAATAAGAAAGAAAGGAAGGGTTTGCTGGAGAACTGATTGCTGTTGAGCTAGGGGGCTGTCACTCTCAAACACTGCAGCTTGCCAGTTACAAATAGCAGCAAAAAGAAATGAACCCCCCAGCAGAAGACAGAATGAGCTGTTACATTAGAGTGAAAAACAATATGCCGCTTCTGGCTATAGGTGATTGTACAGCTTTGTGAGTTCAGATTAGAGTGGCTGAATCTTTAGTAATGAGCTCAAAAGATGCATATGTAAATGTCCAGGATACACTAGCTGAACACTTTCTGTATGTTATTAACACAATGTATTTAAAACTTCAACATATTACTTTAATTTCTCATAAATATCCAACCGTCTAAGATAAAATATCCAGGCTGCTATCTACTGTATCATCCATAACTAAATTACTAAAAGAAACATACAAATGAAATGTCTTTTTCAATGTCTTCAAATTGAATAATGTTCTTAAAAAAACGTTCCAGTAGAAACATTAGTCATTTCATGTATTCAGTTTTTTTTTTCTGTCCTGTTATCTATTTTTTTGTATTCATCATGCATGCATTTAAAGGAGTCGAATGGGATTCCAATTACATGATCTAGTGTGTGTCTCGGTGTGTGTGTGACTGTGTGTGTCTGTGTGAGTGACACTGTGTACGTGTGTGTTTGTCTGTGTGTGTGTGTGACACTCTGTGCGTGTGTTAGTCTGTGCGTGTGTATGTGAGTGTGTGTGTGTGACACTGTGCGTGTGTTTGTCTGTGTGTGTGAGTGACACTGTGTGTGTGTGTGTGACACTGTGTGCGTGTGTTTGTGTTTGTGTGTGTGTGTGTGTAACACTGTGTGCATGAGTGACACTGTGTGCCTGTGTTTGTTTGTGTGTGTGTGACACTGTGTGTGTGTGACACTGCGTGTGTGTGAGTGACACCGTGTGTGTGTGTGTGTGTGTGTGTGACACTGTGTGTGACACTGTGCGTGTGTTTGTGTTTGTCTGTGTGTGTGACACTGTGTGTGTGTGTGACACTGTGTGTGTGACACTGCGTGTGTGTGAGTGACTCTGTGCGTGTGTTTGTGTTTGTCTGTGTGTGTGTGTGTGTGTGTGACAGTGTGTGACACTGTGCGTGTGTTTGTGTTTGTCTGTGTGTGTGACACTGTGTGTGTGTGTGTGTGTGTGTGTGTGTGTGTGACACTGTGTGTGTGTGTGTGTGTGTGTGTGTGTGACACTGTGTGTGTGTATGTGACACTGTGTGTGTGTGTGTCTGTCCTTGCCCTACCTGTGTTGTGCCAGCTGACCCCAGCCCTAGTGCATTGTGTAATGTGTGTGTGTATAATAATAAATTTTATTTCTGAAGCTTCCTGAGCAGGCAGGCACAGCTTTAAGTATTTAGCTGCCAGAGCCTGTTTGAAATGAGAGCGCCGTGCTTGTGAGGCCTCTGGGTGATTCAGGCTCCCTAGGGTGCCCTCCTCCTCCTCCCCTTGTCTGGCCCGACTCCCCACGCCATGAATACATTTCCATCCACCTCCAACCCCCTGTCCTCCCCTCCCCTCCCCCTCCCCTCCGCCTGTCGTCACCAAGGCAGCTAATTCCTCGGAGCCCTCGGCCCTTATTAAAGCCACAGATCACTTTCCTGTGCAGAGCCCCGTCAGAGGCCAGCCGAGCTGGGGAGAAGAGGCAGGGCTGGTGCAATTGGAGCCGTGCGTGTGTGTGTGTGTGTGTGTGTGTGTGTGTGTGTTTTCTCTCTTCTCTCTTTTTCAGACAGTGATTTCTTTTATTTTTTTAAATTTATTTTTTTGCTGCAAGCCATAGGGTTGCCTCCAGATTCCTTCAGTAAGCCCTTGGCACAGATACAATGCAGTCCCAGCTGCTGCTAACCCCCTGTTTTTCCAGTGAGGGAGGCAGGGCCCAGCCTCTGCTCGGGTAGAGGAGAGGGAGAGAAGCACACTGGAAGTCATTCTTCATCACAGGGGTGCAGGGTTCATTTTTTATTTGGAACGCTCCCCTCACCCTCCCCTCTTCCCAGCCTAGTTTCTCTCCTCCCCTGTTCTAGAATATGGATGGCACCAGTTTTTGTGCGCTTGGAGACTAGCTGGCAGAGCGTGAGTCTCCGAAGGCCCGCCTTGTGCATGCACCTAAACACTTCAGTGAGCAATCTGTCAACATGTCAGCAACACATGTTTTGTAAAAAGCTTCCAGTGGGAGTAATGGCTCCCACCAGGACTCCGAAAATGCTTTGAATTCAGCAGATTTCTATTGCGGGCGTCCCCTGGGGTGCCTTTTACAATGCCTGCATTTCAAAAATTTGAGCCAAAGACCCCTGGGGGGTTTCCTTTCATAATGCCTGAAAATGTAGGGTTATATTGTTGGAAGTCCCCATGGGGTCTTTATTAATACCTGAATTGTGAGGAACTGGAAATTACACAGGGCACTGCGGGGGCTGAGAGCCACACCAGGAAGAGGAGAAAGGCTCTGTGGGGACATTTTTCTCTTCTCTTTTTTTATATATACTTCATGCAAGAGTGAAAGAGAAGAATTTGCCAAAGGACAAAAAAAAAAAAAAGTGTGTGTTTGAGCTGCCTTCTATTTAATCTGCTGCTCAAAAGAAAAAATCAGCAAATTAAGAATTGAATTGGCTCTTATTTTTGTGTGCTGTTCTGAACTTGGATTTAAAAAAAACAAAAAAAAAACACCCCACAGATATTCGAGTGTTTGACTGGCAATCCTTTAGCATAGTGGCTGTTTAATCCTGTGACCTTGTGAAATACATATTGAAGGTTTTTTAAGTATTTGTTTTTGAAGCGGGAGGGGGGTGGGGGTTAAGGAATTTTCTTTTATAATAATTACAAAATATTATTATTGATTAAATTAAGCTGAGGCAGGTACCGTGTACAATTCTAAACTGGAAATTTGTGTGTACAACACATGCGTCTCTAGAAATAACAACAGAATAAAATGCACATACAGTTACTGCACATATAGGGTAATCCCAGGACAAACCTCAAACATCACACTATAGAGTCTGTTTTAATAAGCACTGTGCCATACCCGATGTGATGGTGGTATATCAACTTGTTATAATACAGATTATAGTTTTATGTTACAATGAATTACCGTGTCCCTGTTTTTATTGCCAGTTGTTTTCTGTCTGCACTAGAAGCCTCTCACTAGTCGCCTACAGTATTTAGAAACATGGGCTGAACAGTAATAGAAACATTTGTGTACAAACCAGGCCTACAGCACACTGTGGTGATTTCTGATTCTTTTCTGCTCCCATCACTCCATACAGTGAGTGTGTTTGTACCAATGCTGTGCTATCTTGCCTTCTCTCCTGGTTGGTTATGATAGCAGATGCATCTTCTCTGAAACGAGTTGGAGAGGGTTTTGTACACGTACCAGATTTACTTGACGGTGGTCAGTATAACGTTGCAGTGCCCAGGGTAGCTCTGCAGCAGCGATTCCATTTATATCTCACCCTCTCCCTTTGACGGCCCTTCTTTTAAAGCAGTGGGTTGGTTTAGATATTCACATGTGGTGATTGTTACCGCAGAAATACAAGCTTGAAGGGGTGTTTGCAAGACCACAATGAAACAAATTCAAAGTTCAAATTATTATTATTATTTATTTCTTAGCAGACGCCCTTAGCCAGGGCGACTTACAATTGTTACAAGATATAACATTATTTTTACATACAATTCTGTTATTTTACACCTTATTTTTACATACAAATACCCATTTATAGTGTTGGGTTTTTACTGGAGCAATCTAGGTAAAGTACCTTGCTCAAGGGTACAGCAGCAGTGTCCCCCCCACCTGGGATTGAACCCACAACCCTCTGGTCAAGAGTCCAGAGCCCTAACCACTACTCCACACTGCTGCCTCAAATCCCGTGTTTGAGCCACATCTCGTCATCACTAACAGTAAACATCAGAACACAGGAGCTCTGACCCTCCCACAGCAGTGCTCAGTCCATCCCGATCTCTTTATAATAGTGTATAATTACAGCAGAAACATACTGATGCAAAAAAACATTCTGGTCCAAGTCTAAATGGATTAGTCCGATTTTCTTTCAAGTACTGTGATGCAGTGCTTAAAGATGTGGGTGTATGCAGAATAGGGGTAACTGCAGTAAGTAGACCTACTGCAATAGGTTTGTGCTGCAGAAGAGAAGCCCCTCTGAGCTGATGAGAGGAGGAGGAGGAGGAGGAGGAGGAGGACACACAGGACTGTGGAAGAGGCTGCCCTCAACCGAGAAGGACGGTTTGCTCTTTGCTGCTTTAAACTAAACAAAGAGAGAGGGAGGAACAGAGAGAAATAGAGGGAAGGAGAGATCCTTATTCTTCTTCTCATTTTGTTATAAAATGCATGTATCTATTATTTATTTGCAGGCACTGTGTGTAAGCTCCCGTTCCCCTTTCCTTCTCCTTTGTGGAATTTGCTTTCCTGTAGTCGAGTTTCAGCTCCTCTTTGTATAGGGTGGAGGTCCCTAGGGGCTCTGCTCAGCCGCTGGCAGTCTCGCTCAGACACCCAATTACCCCTGACGTCAATGCCGTCTCTCCCTGCTCCCAGGGGGGCCTGTGTGATGTGGGCAATTACCCCTGACGTCAATGCCGTCTCTCCCTGCTCCCAGGGGGGCCTGTGTGATGTGGGCAATTACCCCTGACGTCAGTGCCGTCTCTCCCTGCTCCCAGGGGGGCCTGTGTGATGTGGGCAATTACCCCTGACGTCAATGCCGTCTCTCCCTGCTCCCAGGGGGGCCTGTGTGATGTGGGCAATTACCCCTGACGTCAGTGCCGCTCTCCCTGCTCCCAGGGGGCCTGTGTGATGTGGGCAATTACCCCTGACGCCAATGCCGCTCTCCCTGCTCCCAGGAGGGCCTGTGTGATGTGGGCACTACCCCTGACGCCAATGCCGTCTCTCCCTGCTCCCAGGAGGGCCTGTGTGATGTGGGCACTACCCCTGACGCCAGTGCCGTCTCTCCCTGCTCCCAGGGGGCCTGTGTGATGTGGGCAATTACCCCTGACGTCAGTGCCGTCTCTCCCTGCTCCCAGGGGGGCCTGTGTGATGTGGGCAATTACCCCTGACGTCAGTGCCATCTCTCCCTGCTCCCAGGGGGGCCTGTGTGATGTGGGCAATTACCCCTGACGTCAATGCCGTCTCTCCCTGCTCCCAGGAGGGCCTGTGTGATGTGGGCAATTACCCCTGACGTCAGTGCCGTCTCTCCCTGCTCCCAGGAGGGCCTGTGTGATGTGGGCAATTACCCCTGACGTCAGTGCCGTCTCTCCCTGCTCCCAGGGGGCCTGTGTGATGTGGGCACTACCCCTGACGCCAATGCCGTCTCTCCCTGCTCCCAGGGGGCCTGTGTGATGTGGGCACTACCCCTGACGTCAATGCCGTCTCTCCCTGCTCCCAGGAGGGCCTGTGTGATGTGGGCAATTACCCCTGACGTCAATGCCGTCTCTCCCTGCTCCCAGGGGGGCCTGTGTGATGTGGGCAATTACCCCTGACGTCAGTGCCGTCTCTCCCTGCTCCCAGGAGGGCCTGTGTGATGTGGGCAATTACCCCTGACGTCAGTGCCGTCTCTCCCTGCTCCCAGGGGGGCCTGTGTGATGTGGGCAATTACCCCTGACGTCAATGCCGTCTCTCCCTGCTCCCAGGGGGGCCTGTGTGATGTGGGCAATTACCCCTGACGTCAGTGCCGTCTCTCCCTGCTCCCAGGAGGGCCTGTGTGATGTGGGCAATTACCCCTGACGTCAGTGCCGTCTCTCCCTGCTCCCAGGGGGGCCTGTGTGATGTGGGCAATTACCCCTGACGTCAATGCCGTCTCTCCCTGCTCCCAGGGGGCCTGTGTGATGTGGGCACTACCCCTGACGCCAATGCCGTCTCTCCCTGCTCCCAGGAGGGCCTGTGTGATGTGGGCACTACCCCTGACGCCAGTGCCGTCTCTCCCTGCTCCCAGGGGGCCTGTGTGATGTGGGCAATTACCCCTGACGCCAATGCCGCTCTCCCTGCTCCCAGGGGCCTGTGTGATGTGGGCAATTACCCCTGACGCCAATGCCGCTCTCCCTGCTCCCAGGGGGCCTGTGTGATGTGGGCACTACCCCTGACGCCAGTGCCGCTCTCCCTGCTCCCAGGGGGCCTGTGTGATGTGGGCAATTACCCCTGACGTCAATGCCGTCTCTCCCTGCTCCCAGGGGGCCTGTGTGATGTGGGCATTACCCCTGACGCCAGTGCCGTCTCTCCCTGCTCCCAGGGGGCCTGTGTGATGTGGGCAATTACCCCTGACGCCAGTGCCGCTCTCCCTGCTCCCAGGGGGGCCTGTGTGATGTGGGCACTACCCCTGACGCCAGTGCCGCTCTCCCTGCTCCCAGGAGGGCCTGTGTGATGTGGGCAATTACCCCTGACGTCAGTGCCGTCTCTCCCTGCTCCCAGGGGGGCCTGTGTGATGTGGGCAATTACCCCTGACGTCAGTGCCGTCTCTCCCTGCTCCCAGGAGGGCCTGTGTGATGTGGGCTTTTTTCCTTCCACTCCTCTCTTGTAACTCAAATAGCTGAGTAGCTGTCTGTTAAGTTCCTGGCAGCAGGTTACATTGTATTTGTTTTGTGGTTGTCCTAAATTAAACAAAAATAAATAAATTCAATAGGTTACTGCTCTTGGATTTCTGTAAGCCACAGAGATACTGGAGCCTCTTTCAGGGACCCGGTTCGAGGAGAATGTGTTCCATGAGAGAGATAATCTTAGCTGGGGCCTGGAGAGGGGCTCTGGTGGCCTTTTGGGGGCCCTTGCAAAACTTTTCCTTTCTCTCTGTGCAGCAAAAACAAAAGAATAAGCCCAGTTCTCTGCATCTTGCGGTGCTGTTTCAGCGGTTGGCTCTTCAGTGTTGTGTTTTGGTTTTTTTGTTTTTTTAATGAGAGAAGCTCCAGTGAAGCGCAGTCGGAATTTGCCGGCCTGCACTTTGGCTCACTAGTGGGAGCGCCCTGCTTGAGTAATGAACTCCCCCAGGAGGGGGGAGTAATGCAGGGCTGTTTCCAGGGAGTGCTGAACAGCCGCTCGGCCCCCGGTTTCATGCCAGGCCGAGGTCTGTGCAGCCTGATAAAATAAAGGGACTGAGGGACTTGGTGACAGCTGTGTGGGCCTGGGGCTGACTGGGAGAGGCAGATAAGGGCCCAGCTCCGAATGGGAACCAGCAGCTTTGCGCGGGGAAAATACTCTGACAAGATATGGCAACTGGCAGAGGAAAGTTAAAGAGAGAGTGGGCTTGGGGGAGTGTCAGGGAGTGCTGTTAGTCTTTATAATTTTAATTGACAAGAATCAGAAGTCGCAGAGCAGATTTCCCATTTTATAACATTTTACTACAATTATTTGCCTTTGTTTTCTCCAAATCTTCGACTCATTCTAATAACACATTGCAGTCTTTGTTTTGTTGCTGCTGTTCTGTGAAATGAATGTAAGCATGCCACAGGAGGTCAGCGTGGAACAGAGGAGAGCTGAGTGAGACAGAAGAAAGGTTGGAGTTATTGCCAGGGTGCATGCTTTTCCATTTGAGCACGGAGGAGAGGTTTCAAAATGGCTTGGAGATGTACGGTGGCCAAGGACCTTTTTAATGAAACTACAACCCCCTCCCTCTCCTGCATCTCTAATCCAAGGAGCAAGTTCTTGTTTGAGATTTATTAGCACATGTTGTAATTACTGCTGATTTAATTATGTAAATGAAGTGCCTGCTTGCTTCAGATTGATTAGCAAACTCCCAAATTCACCAACTAGATTGCTCTGCAAGGTGTTCCTACGCCAGGCTTAACCAAGACAGTCTCCAGTCCAGGCTTAACCAGCACAGCTCCCAGTCCAGGCTTAACCAAGACAGCTCCCAGTGCAGGCTTAACCAAGACAGCTCCCAGTGCAGGCTTAACCGCACAGCTCCCAGTGCAGGCTTAACCGCACAGCTCCCAGTGCAGGCTTAACCGCACAGCCTCCAGTGCAGGCTTAACCGCACAGTCCCCAGTCCAGGCTTAACCGCACAGTCCCCAGTCCAGGCTTAACCGCACAGTCCCCAGTCCAGGCTTAACCGCACAGTCCCCAGTCCAGGCTTAACCGCACAGTCCCCAGTCTAGGCTTAACCGCACAGTCCCCAGTCTAGGCTTAACCGCACAGTCCCCAGTCCAGGCTTAACCGCACAGTCCCCAGTCCAGGCTTAACCGCACAGTCCCCAGTCCAGGCTTAACCGCACAGTCCCCAGTCCAGGCTTAACCGCACAGCTCCCAGTGCAGGCTTAACCGACAGCTCCCAGTGCAGGCTTAACCGCACAGCTCCCAGTGCAGGCTTAACCGCACAGCCTCCAGTGCAGGCTTAACCACACAGTCCCCAGTCCAGGCTTAACCGCACAGTCCCCAGTCCAGGCTTAACCAAGACAGTCCCCAGTCCAGGCTTAACCGCACAGTCCCCAGTCTAGGCTTAACCGCACAGTCCCCAGTCCAGGCTTAACCGCACAGTCCCCAGTCCAGGCTTAACCGCACAGTCTCCAGTCCAGGCTTAACCGCACAGTCTCCAGTCCAGGCTTAACCGCACAGTCTCCAGTCCAGGCTTAACCGCACAGTCTCCAGTCCAGGCTTAACCGCACAGTCCCCAGTCCAGGCTTAACCGCACAGTCCCCAGTCCAGGCTTAACCGCACAGTCCCCAGTCCAGGCTTAACCGCACAGTCTCCAGTCCAGGCTTAACCGCACAGTCTCCAGTCTAGGCTTAACCGCACAGTCTCCAGTCCAGGCTCCTGTTTGTGGAGAGAAGGGGGAGGAGGGATGCTTATTGATATTCTGAGCATGTTGTGTAAGAGATGCTTTCAGAATGTTTGATGCAGAGCTCTGGTTTTATTAGGTATACTTTAGTTTGGATGTTTTTTTTTATGTAATTGTTAACAATCTACCTGTAATGATATTCTTACATTTTTGTATATTCCAATCCACCGTTCCTTTTGAAATCCCACTAAACGGTTCCTAATGCACATACAGTATCTTGTTTTTAAGGAGGGATTTTACGGGTAATTAAAAATACAGCAAGCCTCACTAGGGACTTGTTAATGTGACTATCTACTTTTTAAGAGAATCAGCTCCTACCATGAACAATTCCTGTCTGAACCAGTACCACTGTTTTGCAAACTGAACATGTATTGTAAAATTTAGTTTCTTTTATTTGTTTAATTGTTTTACTTTACAAAACTCTGTGAACAAACAGTGCGGCGTTTCACAAAACTCTGTGAACAAACAGTGCAGCGTTTCACAAAACTCTGTGAACAAACAGTGCAGCGTTTCACAAAACTCTGTGAACAAACAGTGCAGCTTGTTGCCGTGCTCCATGAGGTTCTGTTCGCTCTTTTAAAATTGGAAGGAATGTTGATATTTAATAACATGTAAAAGCAGCAGCTCATATCAATTCTGTCTATTTTTTTATTTAAAAAAAAAAAAAAGAAAAAAATGGGTAATGTTGGCGGGAGGGGACTCATGTTTGAATGGGTAATGTTGCCGGGAGGGGGCTCGTGTTTGAAGTTAAATCGTGCTTCTACTATGTCCGGTCCCTTAGCAATCCTTTTTTTTTCTGCTGCTGAGCTGAAACAGCCAGTGTCCAAGTTTGATCTGCTGCCCCCATGGTGCACTGCCCTATGTGAACTCTGAGCTTAAAAAAACAGAGCTCTGCGAAAATGAGACAGCCTGGGGGTCAGACTGATCTCTGGGGTGCCGCCAGGAGAACTTCCCAACAAAAGTTTGTTTTTTCCAGGCAGTCGCTGCAGACAACAATCCCCTCGGCCGCGGGGGGGACCCGCTCAGCCTGGAAGCCTTATTGGCAGAAACGTGGGGGGGAGGGTTTGATGGGAACTGGCACTGTTCATTAGACAGGGAGCAGGGGAGCAAAAGCAAACTTTTTTTTTTTTTTTTCTGCAGACCCTTCGTTTCGATCAAGCCACATGACTGGCGGATGTCGAGAGTAATTAAAGGACCCCCCGGCCTGTTTCTTTGATCTGTTTCATGTTGGGCAGCTATTATTATTTTATTTTTTTGTCTTTCTCTTTTCAGTGCTACCTTTTGTGTCAGTGCCTGTGTGTTTTTCTCTTTTTTTATCCAGGCATATGTTAAACTGATTTTTGTGTGTTTTTCTATTATCTTTTTAAACAAACAAGCTGTGTGTGTGTTGTTGTTGTTGTTGTTGTTGTTGTGTTTTTTGTGTTAATGGACAGGTTTGCAATATCCTTGCCTGAGGATACAGTACAGATCCGCTGTGTGAGAACCCTCTGGCTTGTCAGATCTTGTCCTCACCACTGAGGAAGACGAGGGCCACGCCACCTTGCAGCTAGTGGGTTAACTGCACTACTGGTCTAGTTTTATATTCACTTTGAATTGGATCTGAGAGTAGCGTTGCTATTAGCGTTCTGATTCGGGTCACATTCAGAAGGCAGACGCTCCGAGTGTAACTCTCCCTGAAGTCTACTCCTGCTTCATGAGCAGCACGTGACTCCACTGTGCTGCTGCTGCTGCTGTGGAACCCCCATGCATTGTACTGCAGTGCAATGAAAACGCGCCTCCGAGAATACAAATTCATAGCCTGCTGATTCTCACGGCTTCGGTCAGCCACAACATTATTTTCATGAAGTATTCGCCCCTGCTCCATGAGTCTTGATTTTTTGTTGGGTATGATTGCATTTGTGGCACTAAACCCCGCTGTGCCCTAAGGCAGAGAGCCTTGTCCTCTAGATGTGATGACGTCCTGCTTGCGTGATGTAGCACATGGTTTACAGCAAATAGAACTATTCCAGTGAATGTAAAGAAAGCAGTCAGCCCAGCACGAGGAATGGTTGAAGGCAGTTCTTGAGGTGTTGTGTGTTCTGCTTCTCGGTTTGTTTGGCAAGGTAGAACATTTCTTGAGTGTTGGTGGCTCTACCCCACAGTCCCACCAGACAAACGCAGTGAAAAAGGAGAACTGGAGGTTGTTATTTCCATGACAAAGCAAAAGGAAATGAACTGACTTCTTCCTGCTCGATTTGAAACGGTCCCTTTTGCTGTGGATGCAATTCCTGTGGCTAATTTGTAGCAAGCTCGTGTTTTGGATATTTTTTGTTTTGGTTTAGTACTGACATTTCCATTCATAATGATATGAGGTATTCAATCCCCTTCCGTGGTTAGCAGCTGGGTGCAGCAGCATTACCCAGGGGGACGGACATTTTAATACTGTGTAATTATGGGGCAATTATTTTGTAACGCGGTGTCCAGGTGTTTGCGCGCATTGTGTTCTCTCGGACGAATAACTTGATAGAGATTCTTTTTTGTTTTGTTCTGAAAAGCATTCTTCTGGAAATTCTAGAGGGTTCTAGAAGAAAAAGCATTTCTGTGAGCAGCTCTCACAGCACCTGTGCTTTTAAAACGTGATCTTGCTCTTGTGCTGGGAGCACTGCACTTGCACTGTTTATTTTTCACTATAAAATATTGGTGTTGTCTTTTTCTACTCCGAATGTGTTGCTTGCATAAAAAAACTACACGTCCTGCAAACCATTTCAATCTTCCATCCAGATAATTAGGAGTGTGTTTGTTTATTCAACTGTCGTCCCTGCTTGTGTCAAATATGGGAGATTTCCCAGCTTCAGTCTGCAGCACTCTGTGACAGGCTGAGTGGATGGTTTGCAGGAGACTGGAATACCTTTTAAACAGCTGCAAAGCTCTCCATGAAACTTGCACGTCAAATAAACTTTTTATGATGTACAAACAAATGTATGAAACTGACGATTCTTCATCAGTAGCAGTGGGATGGAGGTGTGTGCGTGCGTGCGTGTGTGTCTTTCTTTCTCTGTTTTGAACCTCCTGCTGTAATAAGCACTGCTTCCCTTGCACTGACAGATATGACATCTGTTTACTGTCCTGCAGAGGGGTGTGGAAAGCTATCCTCTGGTGCTGATTTGGTAAATAATGGCAGGTTGGATTTAGAAATCAGAAGTTCTCATTAAACGACCCGCAGTGAGGGAGCTTAAAAGAGAGGACAAAAAAAAAGTTCTGCTGTGTACATTCACAAAACATACATAGATTTGTTTGTAGCAGTCTGTTCCTGCAAAACAAAAATGGTGATGGTGTAATTTTGACAATCTCTAAATTCTTCTCGTTGTTGAAAAATCCTGAATGAACAATTGATACATGTAGCACCGTCCAAAACAAGGACTGGGACGCAGGGTTGTTGAAAGCACAGTTCTTTACTGAGCCACCTATTCTGTGGGATTCTGTACCCTACATATTCAAATTGATGACCTAAACACATGCAGTTTGTTTAGGGAAGCGCAGTTAGCATTGTATAATAATCTGTATGCGCCCAAACATCTGCCACACTGCTATGTCCAAAATCACTGTTCTTGAGCATCTCTTCTGAGCCAAAAACATGACTTCCGCATGTACCCTCACATGTGCTCTGAAACGTACCGGCGCGTGCCCAATGAAGCATTGTATGAGCTATTTTACCTCTGTGTGGAAACACACTAGTCTGTGTGACAAAAATGGGCCGTCTAACTTTCCATAAGGAAGGAACTTGTACTTTCGTTTTGTGTAGTAGACATCTTTCACACTGTACATGTTTCCTTCACATGTTGTATTTGGATGTATTAAGATGATTAATGCTGCATTCAATAACAACAGCAGCAAAAAAAAAGAAAGAAAAAGAAGAACGTCTGTGCTGTGTAAGTGGTTGTGGGCAAAAGAAAACCAAGACGGAGTTGTTCTCATTTCCATCTAATGAAGGGATCTGCCCACAATTATAGCAGCATTGTGTTATTTCAATATACGTCCCCAAAGTCTTAGATAGGAGGCAGTGTGGTCCAGTGGTTAAAGAAAGGGGCTTGTAGCCAGAAGGTCCCCGGTTCAAATCCCACCTCAGCCACTGACTCATTGTGTGACCCTGAGCAAGTCACTTAACCTCCTTGTGCTCCGTCTTTCAGGTGAGATGTAATTGTAAGTGACTCTGCAGCTGATGCATAGTTCACACACCCTAGTCTCTGTAAGTCGCCTTGGATAAAGGTGTCTGCTAAATAAACAAATAATAATAATAATAATATAGCTCCAACTGATTCGGAGTGTTTGCAGAATGGACACATATCAAATAAACTAGCAAATGAGATTCGAAAACCATGTATTTCCTTTCGCAATGAGGTCTTTGAGGATGATCCGACCTCAAAAAATAAATGTTGCATTTTTTCATCCTTCGTATTTGGTTTTCATTTGCATTTTCCGACACAACACACACACAATCATGTACACACCGTTGAGTGGGAAAGTCGTATTTGGCCACAAATTCCACCTCCCTATCAGTTTCTGAACAATCTGATGTTGAAATATTGTCTGGCATTATTTCGGACGTTCCCTGTGTACAGTCACACTGTGTTGCTGTGGAAAATTCAAATTGAAACTGTTAACGACACAACTTTTGATATGGCAGTGGAGAGGTATGTTTTTCTTTCTGTTTGTAGATTTTTGCTTGCCATTGTAACTGTATCTGGGTGTTTTTGTCATCAGACACCTTGGGGTATACAGAAATAACAAAAACACTCAAACAGACACAGTTACAATGGCAAGCAAAAATCTACAAACAGAAAGAAACACATACTGTTCCACTGCCACAAGCTGTGTGGATTTACAGGGTGAACTGGAAACACGAGCGTTATTATAATGGAACCTTACGCTGTATAGTAAATTATGCATCATGTGCGCTTTCGTTCTTAAATATCAAAGTTGTGTCATTAACAGTTTCAATTCTAATTTTCCACAGCAACACAGTGTGACTGCACACAGGGAACATCCAAAATAATGTTTTTGTTTTTAATTGAATGCAGCATTAATCATAATAATACATCCAAATACAACATGTGAAGGAAACCTGTACAGTGTGAAAGATGTCTACTACACAAAACGAAAGTACAAGATCCTTCCTTATGGAAAATTAGACGGCCCATGTTTGTCACACAGACTAGTGTGTTTCAACGCAGAGGTAATATAGCTTACACAATGTACCTGCATGCGCCGGTACATGTGACAGTACATACGGAAGTCCAGTTTTTTGGCTCAGAAGAGATGCTCCAGAAGAATGATTTTGGACATCGGCAGTGCGGCATTATGCAAATACTTGGACACATACGGATTATTATATAATGACCAAATACATTCAGAACAGCCAGGTGGGATAGTTTTATTTTTTATGTAGTGCTGATGTACCCTTTAATGACTCTCTCTTCTGCTCTTAATTCTTCTTTGGTTTTGTTGCAATGGCCCTGGCCCAGCTGTTCAACTCTGTCCACAAATGGACTCCCGGGAAATGCGTCTCCCCGTGGAGCGAGTGCTCTGTAACTACCCGTGCCAGATTGCTGGGGCCTCTCTCCCAGGGGTGTGGAGCAGAGCTCCCCTGTCATGACTCTCCTCCCAGCCCTGCCCAACAGCTCTGGCCCAGGTTCTTTTTGTTTTATATTAAAGCCTGTGATTGTGTTACAGCTGCTGGCATTACTTATTTAAAAGCCTGTGGAGGTGGGAGAAGAGGGGGGAGGGAAGGCAGAAGTGTTTCGACTGAACAAAAGAAGATAAGGGCCCAGCCCCACTCAGCAGTCTTCGGGATTCGGTGACAAACAGGCTGGGTTTAATCCATTCAAACAAACTGTGTTCTGAGCTCAAGGACCACGCAGCCCAGTGTGTGCGATACACCCCAGCGCCAGTGTCTACCTCATTAGGAAAGACAACTAAGACATCAGATTGTGGTCCCTATTTAAAAACGAAATAAACGCACACAAATGCAAACTTCATGAAATGCCTGTCCTGTGCTCTCTGCTGATCCAATTGATCTGACACAAAGATCATCTCTTAATATTCCTTTTATAATCTCTGCATTCCAGCCTGCGCACTGGGAATGTTACTTCACACTAACTAATGTGTGATGAAGAGAACAAACCGCTTGTTATCTGTGAATCGATGCAGACAGCTGAACGCATTCAGACTCTGTATTCAGTATGAAGGATATGGAGGAAAGCATGTGGATAGCCGCTGCACTCACCAGTATCTTTAGTGCCCCCTAGCCTCTTGGACTTTGAGAGAAGAAGGTGTTTTTTTTCCCCTCCCAATGCTTGCAGACTATTAATTAAAGAGCTTTCCAGAGCGGTGAAAAAACTGAAGTCTGTGATCTTCTTAAACTCAATATTTCAATATAAGCAGATCAAAGCAGACACGGAGGTCTGCAATACAGCAGAACATGAGTAGGATGTTCTGTTCAGTTCTGTTTGAAAGATCTGAGTGTATACAGTACTTCTGTACTTCTGAGCCGCGTTCACCTTGACCCAAGGTATTGTACTTCCGATGTGAACCAGAGCAAACCCCTGAGGGTCTATCTGTTTACCCAGTGCCGTGCCAAGGCTGCTCCAGGCCAGGTCGAACACTCCAATCCAGATCCACCCCCCCTGCAAACAGCAATCCGCACGTTTCCGAGTACTTTTAAAACGGGCCCTTCCTAGCCTTCTCGGAGGCCATGCCATTAATCAGTGGGGAAGTAAAAAAAAAAAAAAAAAGTGTTCTGTATGGGCCCCTGACAGGCTGTACTGGACCTGCTGAAACCCCCCTTCACACAGCGCTGGGTTTGCCTGACCGCTCTTGTCCTGGAATCGGAAGCCACCAGTGCTGAGTAGCGATGTGTCTGTGTCCCCACAGGAGTGGATGGAGGGTTAGCGTGCGTCTTTCCTCACAGCTGCACAATGCAGCGCTCGAGGTAACACACTGATTCATGGTGTACAACCAGGCACATTCCTGCAGGAATTAGCAACCAGCTGTTTCTACTTTTTACTTCCGAACTGCACACAAAGGAACACGCCTTCGCTCTTTTCATTTATAATGAATTTTAATCACTACTACAGGTGACAAAAGAATGTCGAAACAAGCTTGTGACTCGTGGAAGAAATAAGAGTGCCAGATGCCAAGAGTTGTTTCCAGCCTGTGATTAAAAGCATTGTTTTGGTACACTTCACAGGTAATTAGGGTGCAGCTGTTTCAAGTCCCAGTTCCACGCAGCACAGATGAAGATTTGTTCCTCTTCTGTTAGAGAGCCGCGCAGAAGGAAATGCAGGCCACAGCAACACACCCTGCTAGCACTCTCCTCACCAAAAGCACTGGAAATACATTTTGGTTTTTTTCTTTTTTCATTTGTGCAGTCCTGTGCATGGGGAGATGGGTCCAGAGACGAGCTGAATGTGTTTCACTGAGGACCCCGAGCAGCTGTACAGATTGGCAGAGTTGAAGGTCTGGTCAGTTCCAATACAGACAGGAGGGTGACCAGTCCACTGTCCACAGGGCAGAGAGGCTTGAAAGGACAGTGCAGTGCAGTGCAGTACAGTGCATCACAAAAGTAAAACCAAAATGAACTCAAGTCAGACCCAAACTTCTTTCCAAGGACGTGCTGAATCTGGGGCTGTTTTAATAGTGTTTGAATTTACCTTTCAGCTTTTTTGTTTGTGTGAGTAGTAATAATTTTGTGGTGTTGCGCTGGGTTCCTGGTGCAGGGACAAGTTTCTGGAAGCTGCTCCCTGCTGTTTCTGTTTCCGGCTGGGAGAGCTCCAGGAGGCTGACTGAGAGGTGCGAAGAGTAAATAATAACATGCACTGTGCTGTCGAGCAACTAACAGGTGAGAAAGCTGCACTAGCACCTCCATAGGAAAGGGATTTGAGAATACAAAGCAGCACCTGCACTAATGGGAATTGAATGGAATGAGAGAGACAGAGGCTGGCAGATATCATTATCAGATACAATACATGGTAAATATGGATGGACGATCCATCTAAACAGCTCTGCACAGACTGGCTTGGGTACATACAAGATGCATGTTTTACTATTTTATTTTTTTTAATTTATTTTTTTAAGTAATATCTGCCATAATTATTGGTATATTCTTGGATTTTCAGTTTTAAAGGCTTACAAGAAATTTGTTAAGACACATTGGGCCTCATTTACTACAGGCTCTTAAAAGTAGCCATATAGTAGGAGGCATATTTCAGCGATGAACGCATTTCTGTACATTGAAATGCCGTTATCGTGTTTTACAACGTGGCTCTCGCAGACACCAATTGCAAGAAATGCACAGGTAACAGTAACTATGAGTAACTATACTGTACATAGCCTACTGTATAATCTATTGTAGCTAGACAAATAATCATTTTGTACAGAAAAGTGCAATTCGGTTACGCTGTGAAGGTACAGAATTATCTGCACAGAAGTAAAAGCAGGTATGCAGAAGGTACCCCAGTGCCAGCCGACACATGCAATGGTATAGCTGTGCCCAGCCGACACATGCAATGGTATAGCTGTGCCCAGCCGACACATGCAATGGTATAGCTGTGCCCAGCCGACACATGCAATGGTATAGCTGTGCCCAGCCGACACATGCAATGGTATAGCTGTGCCCAGTCGACACATGCAATGGTATAGCTGTGCCCAGCCGACACATGCAATGGTATAGCTGTGCTCAGCCGACACATGCAATGGTATAGCTGTGCCCAGCCGACACATGCAATGGTATAGCTGTGCCCAGCCGACACATGCAATGGTATAGCTGTGCCCAGCCGACACATGCAATGGTATAGCTGTGCCCAGCCGACACATGCAATGGTATAGCTGTGCCCAGCCGACATATGCAATGGTATAGCTGTGCCCAGCCGACACATGCAATGGTATAGCTGTGGCCAGCCGACACATGCAATGGTATAGCTGTGCCCAGCCGACACATGCAATGGTATAGCTGTGCCCAGCCGACACATGCAATGGTATAGCTGTGCCCAGCCGACACATGCAATGGTATAGCTGTGCCCAGCCGACACATGCAATGGTACAGCTGTGCCCAAATCGTGTGGAGAAAAAAAAGTGCCCTGTATGCAGGTATGTGATTTAGGAGAACACTTCCTTCTCTGATATTATGTGCTGTTGTGATTGCAAACCCAGTTTCCTTGATTTATTTATATTACCGTGTTTCAATTATGTCTGTATGAACACAGTTATGACCATTTTTGTATTTTTGCATAGTAAGCTTTGGCATGCTTTGTATGTCTATAGGCTACATAAACACATTTATTTTCAATGTCCTGTTACTTATTTTGTTTGTACAGTTTTATTTAATCATAATATACCTATATATAGACACATTTTCTGTTCAAAAGTTGTTTTTCTTTCTTTCTTTATTTTATGCAGTTGGCTGGCATATGTGCGTTTTTTAGTATGTAAACGCAGTTATTTTAAAATGAATCTTACTTATTTCCAGAGTTTCGGATGTGTAGTATCGTACATACATATACTTGTGCTGACAGACACCTTTAAGACGGATCTCGGCTCCCCTCAGTGCTATCTAGCACGTGATTTAAGGTGTGCTTCATGGTTCGCACAGTTTAGTAAATATCGTCTGAATATCATTAGCCTCATTAGCACTCTCATGCCACTTCATTTGAATACATCACCATGCATTTTGCATATTCAGCAGATGCTAATATACCCATCGTGTTAATTTTAAGGCGTGCGTGCTAACTCATGTCTTATGCTTTAAATCGCGCTTTATCATGGTTGACACATGGTTGATAAATACGGGATTATCTAGCACGCACCTTATCCTTGGACAACACGTGTGTTATGCATAAGAACCTTTAGTAAATGCATAGGAGGCTGTGTGGTCCAGTGGTTAAAGAAAAGGGCTTGTAACCAGGAGGTCCCCGGTTCAAATCCCATCTCAGCCACTGACTCATTGCGTGACCCTGAGCAAGTCACTTAACCTCCTTGTGCTCCGTCTTTCAGGTGAGACGTAATTGTAAGTGACTCTGCAGCTGATGCATAGTTCACACACCCTAGTCTCTGTAAGTCGCCTTGGATAAAGGCGTCTGCTAAATAAACAAATAATAAATGAGGCCTGTTGTGTTGAAGGTGAAGGCAAGTTTCACGTGTTGCTGTGTTTCTTCATTAGTACACAGTGAAGCGCTCCACTGAGTCTGGGACTAAAGGTTTCCTGAAAGGAAGCAGAGATGGTATCTGCTTCCTCCAGGATCATGTATAAGGTGTTCACAGCAGCATTTCCTAATCTTAATAATTACATGCACACTGCTGCTAGGATGTTCGGCTATTTCCATAGCAGCCAGCCTGAGTTGCTGAGTGAAGTGGAGAGCCAGCCTGCACTAGAAGAGGTTTAGAGGAACAGACTCTGAGGTTCAATCAGGCGTTTCTAAGTGAACAAACCTTTCGCATGCGTTATTCCCTTGAACTTCAATACAAGAGGCTGTGGTGAGACTGGTCAGACTGTTCAGAAATACAAATCCAATGTCCCAATTACTACATTAGCAGTGACAGGGTGCTGTGCTTTCCCCGGCTGCGAATGACAATGCCATCTCTCCGTACAGCAGCCCCTTGGGCGTTTAGCAGGCGCTCAGGGTGAAGGTCACCGGCTGGAAATTACAGGGCTCATGTCTGTTAATTTGGAAACGATTCCCGGGTTCAAAAGAGATAAAAGCAGGATCCGAATGCTCCTGACGTGTTTGTGCGTGGATTCTGAGCTCTGCTGTTTTTTTTCTCCATTTCTTTCTAATTTATCTTTTTCATTGAATTTTCTTATCCATTTAATACTCTTGCCAAGCCCCAGTGGACAGATGACAAAAGCTCTCTAAAAGCCATGTGATCTTCCATTTCAGACCAGCCCCTCTTCAGTGGATTAGCCCTTTTTAATGACTATAATCTCCGTCTTTTTCAAAAGTGATTTTTCACATTCTGTTGCATTCAGAGGATTTCATTAGCATTAATAGATTTATAATTCGATGAATGACCAGTTGTGCCAGTTTTTTTTTTTTCCTTCTTTTCAAAATATAAGCTGCTGCTGCTGCCTTTATTACATGGATCTCATGACAGTGAACTCCGGTCCTGGGAGAATGCTTGTTTACCAATCATATGCTGTTGCTCAAGAAGGAAATATTTTGAATGGCTGTAATAGGCTGGACTCTTCAGTGGTGTGTGTGTGCGTGTGCGTGTGTGTAGTTTCTTGTGCTAGGTACAGGCCTGATGTCTATCTTTGTGGAGTATTTGTTACAGCGCTTGTAATAAGAGTAATGAAGATTAGAATAATGAAGTGATGATTTCCTTGCAATAACACTTGCAGTACGGTGGTCTGTTCCATTTGTCATGATGAGAAAAACATAAATACCCATTCTGATAAGATGCTCATCCATGTGTTATCGTATTACTGTCTAAGAAAGAAAACTGATTCTGTTCTTGGGGGGGGGTGGATACAAGACATAAAACAATATGTGTCCTTATTTGACAGGCACTGATGGAATTTCTTTTTTCCCTCTTTTGGTTAATTTGCCCTCTTTTCTTGGTTGCAGATGGTGATGAAGACCCTCAGCTCTCCTGGGGGCTTCCTCGCCTCCTGCAAAGATGTGGCATCGCCTCCCAGATGCTCGGGACGGGTGTGACCTGGGCATGGGGGATGAGGAAGGGGGCACGGGCTTGCCCTATCCGTGCCAGTTCTGTGACAAGTCCTTCAGCCGCCTGAGCTACCTGAAGCGTCACGAGCAGATCCACAGCGACAAGCTGCCCTTCAAGTGCACCTTCTGCAGCCGGCTGTTCAAGCACAAGCGCAGCCGTGACCGCCACGTCAAGCTGCACACCGGGGATAAGAAGTACCACTGCCACGAGTGCGAGGCCGCCTTCTCACGCAGCGACCACCTCAAGATCCACCTGAAGACCCACAGCTCCAGCAAGCCCTTCAAGTGCACCGTGTGCAAGAGGGGCTTCTCATCCACCAGCTCCCTGCAAAGCCACATGCAGGCCCACAAGAAGAACAAGCAGCACGTGGAGCGGGCTGAGAAGGACGTCAACATGAAGGACGACTTCTTCATGTGCGACTACTGCGATGAGACCTTCAGCCAGACGGACGAGCTAGAGAAGCACGTGCTGGACCACCACCCCCAGCTCTCGGAGAAGGCCGACCTGCAGTGCATCCACTGCCCCGAGGTCTTTTCAGACGAGAGCTCCCTGCTCAGTCACATCGACCAGACGCACGCCAACAAGAAGCACAAGTGCCCCATGTGCCCGGAACAGTTCTTCTCTGTGGAGGATGTCTACTGCCACCTGGACAGCCACAGGCAGCCAGACTCCAGCAACCACAGTATCAGCCCCGACCCTGTGCTGGGCAGTGTGGCTTCCATGAGCAGCGCCACACCGGATTCCAGCGCGTCTGTGGAAAGAGGGTCCACTCCCGACTCCACCTTGAAACCTTCCAGATCAGCCAGGAAGCTGACCTCAGGTGAACAGGAGGAGAGCCTAACCTGGCCGACTAAGATCACCTACAGCTGCCCCTATTGCTCCAAGCGGGACTTCAACAGCCTTGCTGTCCTGGAGATCCACCTCAAGACCATCCATGCCGATAAGCCCCAGCAGAGCCACACATGCCAGATCTGCCTGGACTCGCTTCCCACCCTATACAACCTGAACGAGCATGTCCGTAAAGCCCACCGCACCAGCAATGCCTTCCCTGTGCTTCAGTTCAGCAATGTCTCTGCCTTTCACTGCAACTACTGCTCAGAGACCTTCACTGACATCAACAGCTTGCAGGAGCACATCCGGGTGACCCACTGCATCCCCAGCTCTGCCCCCACCCTGGAGGGGAACCATGCATTTTTCTGCAATCAGTGTTCCATGGGCTTCCTGACAGAGTCCTCCCTCACGGAGCACATCCAGCAAATCCACTGCAACGTGGGCAGCTCCAAGCTGGAGTCGCCGGTTATTCAGCCTTCACAGTCCTTCATGGAGGTCTACTCCTGTCCTTACTGCACCAACTCGCCCATCTTTGGTTCCATCCTGAAGCTCACGAAGCACATCAAGGAGAACCACAAGAACATCCCGCTGGCCAACAACAAGAGGGCAAAGGCGGAACACAGCCCGGTGTCATCAGACGTGGAGGTGTCCTCCCCGAAGAGGCAGAGGCTTGGAGCTAACGCCACTCCAGGATCCAATGGGGAGTACCCGTGCAACCAGTGTGATCTCAAGTTTGCCACCTTTGACGGCTTCCAGACTCACTTGAAGTCTCACTTGGAGTTACTCCTGAGGAAGCAGTCCTGCCCCCAATGTAAAGAGGACTTCGACTCCCAAGAGTCTTTGCTCCAGCACCTGACGGTCCACTACATGACCACATCCACCCACTACGTCTGCGAGAGCTGCGACAAGCAGTTCTCCTCAGTGGATGACCTGCAGAAGCACCTGCTGGACATGCACACCTTTGTCCTGTACCACTGCACCCTCTGCCAAGAGGTCTTTGACTCTAAAGTCTCCATCCAGGTGCACTTGGCTGTGAAGCACAGCAACGAGAAAAAGATGTACCGGTGCACGGCCTGCAATTGGGACTTCCGCAAAGAGACGGACCTCCAGCTGCACGTCAAGCACAGCCACCTGGGCAACCTGACCAAGGCCCGCAAGTGCATCTTCTGCGGGGAGATGTTTGGCACCGAGGTGGAACTGCAGTGCCACATCACCACTCACAGCAAGAAGTACAACTGCAGGTTTTGCAGCAAGGCCTTCAACGCCATCACCCTCCTGGAAAAGCACCTGCGGGAGAAGCACTGCGTCTTTGAGAACAGCAACAGCCAGAACAGCACCCCTAATGGAGTGCCCCCCGTCAGCAAGAGGGCAGAGGCTGCAGACCTCCAGAACATGCTGATGAAGAGCCAGGAGACGGCCAATAGCCACGAAGCCAGCGAGGACGACATGGACGCCTCTGAGCCCATGTATGGCTGCGACATCTGCGGGGCTGCTTACACCATGGAGGCCCTGCTTCAGAACCACAGACTGCGGGATCACAACATCCAGCCTGGGGAAGACGACTGCAGGAGGAAGAAAGCGGAGTTCATCAAAGGGAACCACAAGTGCAACATTTGCTCCAGGACATTTTTCTCGGAGAACGGCCTCAGGGAGCATGTGCAGACTCACCGAGGCCCTGCCAAGCATTACATGTGCCCTATTTGCGGGGAGCGTTTCCCTTCCCTCCTCACGCTCACGGAACACAAGGTGACCCACAGCAAGAGCCTGGACACTGGCACCTGTCGCATCTGCAAGATGCCCCTGCAAAGCGAGGAGGAGTTCATAGAGCACTGCCAGATGCACCCGGACCTCCGCAATTCCCTCACAGGCTTCCGGTGTGTGGTGTGCATGCAGACGGTTACCTCCACCCTGGAGCTGAAGATCCACGGCACCTTTCACATGCAGAAGCTGGCGAGCAGTTCTGCCTCCTCGTCTCCCAACGGACAGCTCCAGAAGCTCTACAAGTGTGCTCTGTGCTTGAAGGAGTTCAAGAACAAACAGGACTTGGTCAAACTTGACGTCAATGGCCTGCCCTACGGCCTGTGTGCTGGCTGCATGAACAGAGGCACTAATGGACAATCATCAAGCGGAACCTTGCAGGAGCCCATTGAAAAGCCTGTTGCCGGACTCCGGTGCCCGGAGTGTGCAGTCAAGTTTGAAACACTAGAAGACTTGGAGAGCCACATCCAGCTGGATCACCGGGAGATGACCCCTGAAACTAGCAGCCAGAAGAAGGTTCCTGAGACCTCGCCAGCCCCTAAAGTGAGTACACAACCTCCAAGTGATTCATAAAATGTGTAAAAGTCATTGCTGAAGTAATGTCCTAGGGGTGTGCCGATACTCGGACTCGGAATTGCCTTTATTGGTGTGTGTTAAATAAATACATTCATTCATTCATGTGCTGATTTCAAAACAAGAAAATGTGTCCTGCCCTTTTCACTACACCGGAGTATCAATCAATGGTAATTAACTTCCACATTGAGAGTTTTTAAAAGCGGTTTGGAAGTGAATGTTCCTCTCATCCGGGGCGCTGATATGTTTACTGTCATACTGAGGCTGTAAGTCATTGCCTTTTGATTGGTACTACAACTTACCTTCAGAATTCTTTTGAGGTGGGAGGAATTTGATTAAACTAAATTAGATCTAGAATTAAACACATTTTGTATGTTTATTTTGTATGTCAACACAATTGATTACATCTTGAACCTCTCTTTATTTTTTTTTTTAATGAACATTTCTGCTGGATTTCTTCATTACACAGGGAATATTGTGTACTCTGCCAAACAATCAGGCTGCAAGTCCACCACAGGGTACTGCTGACATGTTTCTGTGAATGTTATTCTAATATATATATATATATATATATATATATATATATATATATATATATATATATATATATATATATATATATATATATATATGTATATATAGTGTTAAAAAATCAATATGAGAAAGACAGAATACCCAATAATAGAACTTCACATGTGTGTAAAACAAACAAAAAAGGGGAGTAGGCTTAAATCGTACTACACAACGATGTGCTACAACTGTCCTTACAATGAGTAAAGCAAACATAAACAACATGTGTTGTACTTGCAGTCAATTCTAAAGAACACATTTTTAAAAATAAGAAATTGTCCAACGTTGTCTGCTTTTTACAATGTACCTCCTCCCGCTGTAAATCCATCTCAATTTTGCGTGCAGCTTCGTAGCCACTTTCAAAGCCACGATTCTGCCTCAGTCTGCCAGAAATACACAGTTGCGAAGTCAGTGTGTTATAAAAGCTGCATGAAGTATGTGCACAAATCCTGCAAGTGCGCTCTGCAGCACTGAACTGGTAATAAAGCTGTCAATAAGCGGCATGCAGTTGCTAATATCAGAATTCCATTAAAATTAAAGTCTATGCGACGGGATTGGTTCCTGGGAAAATGTTGTTAATAACTGAAAGTTATCTTTATGAAGGTTGCTAATAATCGGCATCTACTGTGTGAATTAAAAAAAGAACAAGAACTCAACATTTCTTGTCTTAGCCATTGCATTTCTGACGTTGCATCTTACAATAAATCAAGTGCTAGCAGCTCTGCAGTTTATTGAAGGCAAAGGCTGGCACTAACACTTGTCAATTTGAATGTGTTTAACACTGCCGTTTATTGAAGGTAAAGGCTGGCACTAACACTTGTCAATTTGAATGTGTTTAACACTGCAGTTTATTGAAGGTAAAGGCTGGCACTAACACTTGTCAATTTGAATGTGTTTGACAGAAAAAGACATATCAGTGCATCAAGTGCCAGACGACCTTCGAGACGGAGCGGGAGATCCAGATCCACGTGGCCAATCACATGATCGGTGAGTGCGCGCTCACTTCCTGTTGATTTCAACTCATTCATCTCTGCAGGTCTTCTTTGTAGACTCAAAGTAGCAGATGTATCATTCCCTTTTTATTTAGTAGTACCAGTCATTTCTGGTCAGGCTTCTGCAAAGCATAGTAGGTCAGGATTGCTCGTGTTCGCTAAATGAAGATACTTCTTGGCAGATTTCAATTCTTTTCCAGCGTTCTTGCACACACAACTGTAGACTGCTGGAGCCCACTCCTGGCTCGTCTCCCTGAAGGACTATATTACTGAGTAACATGATCGAAAACAATGTGTGCCCTCTTCCACTGTTTGAAATGACAGCACGGTTCTGCCACTGTTTGAAATGACAGCACGGTTCTGCCACTGTTTGAAATGACAGCACGGTTCTGCCACTGTTTGAAATGACAGCGCGGTTCTGCCACTGTTTGAAATGACAGCACGGTTCTGCCACTGTTTGAAATGACAGTGCAGTTCTGCCACTGTTTGAAATGACAGCGCGGTTCTGCCACTGTTTGAAATGACAGCGCGGTTCTGCCACTGTTTGAAATGACAGCGCGGTTCTGCCACTGTTTGAAATGACAGCGCAGTTCTGCCACTGTTTGAAATGACAGCGCGGTTCTGCCACTGTTTGAAATGACAGCGCGGTTCTGCCACTGTTTGAAATGACAGTGCAGTTCTGCCACTGTTTGAAATGACAGCACGGTTCTGCCACTGTTTGAAATGACAGTGCAGTTCTGCCACTGTTTGAAATGACAGCGCGGTTCTGCCACTGTTTGAAATGACAGCACGGTTCTGCCACTGTTTGAAATGACAGCACGGTTCTGCCACTGTTTGAAATTAATTTCTAAAATGTATTTTTTGAAAGAATTTGTTAGAAGCGCTTTTTTGAAAATTGTAAACACAAACGTTGAATTGTCAAAACTAACATTTGATGTAGTTGTTTCCTCACCGCTGGGAGCCTGTTGTTTTGCAGTCTCTGCTTACAGTGTAATGCAGCGGTTGTGGGTGCAAAAGCCAAATTGTCTGACAATTCTATTCACCCCTTCTTTGTCTGATTGAGCCTGGTTTAACCTTTTGAGTCTCTCGTGTGGAATGTCACAAAGGTGACATTTTTTCATCTCTGTAACATTGCTCGACTACGACCTATTTTCTCTCACTGATGTGGAGAAGCTAGTACATGCCTTTGTCTCTTCTCCACTTCATTATTGCAATGCCTTGCTTGTGGGTGCATCAAAAAATTCTCTCAGTAGGCTACAGTATAGCTGCAGAATTCTGCAGCTAGAGTTTAACTAAAACCTGAGAGCAAAGAACACCTGTTCTGTCTTTTAATTATTATTGCACTGGCTGCCTGTAGGAGGAGGGTTGATTTTAAAATCTTATTGTTGACCAATAAAGCCTTGAATGATCTGGCTCCAAGTTACATTTCAGACCTTGTAACTAGCTGTATTCCTGTGCGTAACTTGCGATCTGCAGCCTGTAGACTGTTAAGTGTCTACAACCAGGCTCTGCTCTGTGGGTGAAAGGGCATGTTGCAGTTACACACCCAGGCTCTGGAAATCTCTTCCTCCTTGAAATTAAGAACTCGGGAGGTGTTGGTAGTTTTAAAGCACGACTGAAAACATACTTTTTTAAACTGAAATTTTTATCAACTTAAATTATAACATATTATTTAAATGATTACTTTTTAATTCTGACTGTTGTACATGTTTGTTGTGATTTTACTTGTAAAGTGCTTGTAGATGTACCACATGAAAAACAATATATAAAATAGATTATTGTTAATAATAATAATAATAATAATAATAATAATAATAATAATAATAATAATAATAATAATAATAATATCATCCTCATCATCATAAACACTGCTGCACATGCATTATCCTATACTGTTTTCTTGGATTTAAATTTGTAATTTGTTTACAGCAATCATTATTAAGAAAAAATAAAAATCAGTTCTTCGGCATGACCTCTTAAATCAAAAGTATTAAAATTCACATGAAATATTGAGATACAATGTTGGGGAAATCCATTTTAATACATGATTTGGGGGGGGTGCTTCACCCCAACATCATGAGAGGGTTTATATAACTGAGAGCTGGGGATGTGAATGATGTAACGTTTTATGGGTTCTATTTCCAAGCACTGTTTGTCATCCATATAATCAGGTGAAGTATATTCATAACTCATTTTAATATATTTTTTTGTGATTTTAATAATTCAGTTTTCCCTGTTTTTCTTTATTCAGGCGTTTGGCAGCTTGGGTAATCGCTGTTCAGTTTTCTTCACTGCTCCTTTGCAGATGCTGTGAAAACATTTCTAATCTTTTTGTACATATTCATATTTAGCTTTCATCACAGTTTTCGTGTGCATGATGATAAAGGATCTCACAGTTTGCCCCAACACCCCTCCCACCCACAAACACCTACTTCAGTTGTGATTGCACTTGTTTCAATGTCTTCCTGATATTTTTATATTTATTCATGTGCCAGAGCTGTTGATAAAACACCTTTCCTGCAGCACTAGTTTGAGCTTTGACAGTGATTGTCAAGGTGTGATACCCTCACCCCTCCTTAACACTAGCCTGGCACTGCATCTCAATCAATTCACAGCCTTCCTGCATCTGCTAACGACGATGCCACCCGGAGTCCAAACCGCTTTCTGTCGCTGCCATCCGTCAGGAGCTTGCTTTTTTCTTTTTTTTTCCTTGTTACATTTATTGTTATTATTATTATTATTATTATTATTATTATTATTATTATTATTATTATTATTATTATTATTAATAATAATTCTTACCTGTAACATCATTAACCTTGAAAAACAGAAAGTGCCCATTATGAGCGTTTAAAAAAAAAAAAAGTCAAAGTTATGCTATAAACAAATCTGCTTTTGTTTTTTTTTTTTTTTTTAACGGATATGCATGGTGTATATAAAACCTGAAATAAATACCAGCCAAGTTTGACTCAAAAGGACTATAGGAAACACACATAATAGCAGTGGTTTCTAGCCCTGATGCAGAGTAACCTATGAAGCTTATTCGGTAGGAGGCAGCGAGGTTGAAATGTATCATAACCATCTCCAGCCGGCAGTGCATGTCTAGCAAGCCCTGTGCACGACTTAATAGGTAAACACTGCCAAGAGCTCACCTGCTTTGACATGCATTATTGTAAATGTGTCATTTGTGATGGATTTGAAAATGGAGCTCTGTGTTGTGTGTCTGGAATTCATCTGCAAAGCAGCAACGTAGAGCTGTGTGCAAGCAAGCTTTTACTACACTGGAAAACACTGTGTGCAAGCAGGATTTTACTACACTGGAAAGTCTGCATCAGGTGTTGCATGTGTTCATTCACCCTGAGTTATTCTGTAAGATCCCTCCTAGAAAAAAATACAAAACAAGAGGTGCAATCTTTTTAGAGGAGTAATCGCTGGTGAATTGGGCACACAGGGTCTGCTCTTCATTCTCATTACCCTTCCCTCTTCATGAGTCTCCTAAAGACACCGTGCAGCAATTGTAAAACAAGAACAGAGAGTACATTTTAGTGTCAGTGTAACTCACATGTTGTTAAATTGCATCCGAGGTCTTGTTTTGCACCAATATGTGCCTGGGTTACCCTCGGCTGCTGGTCACTTTGGCTTCCGTGTGGCATTCCCGCTTCCCAGCAGCCTGAAAGTTCCACCCTACTGGTGACTGACAGCTGGGCTCGACAGACTGCTGTGCACCTGGTGGGCTCTTGGAGGGACAGAGAGACAATTATGCCCCTCCCCCCTCTCCCTTCTCTGCTGTCTCCACTCTCCCCTTTACTCTGCACACGCAGCTGTTTATGATTTTGCATTCCGTCAGCTTGCTACTGTAGCAGATTGCCAGTGGTGATGATGAATGCAACCCCCTGTGTGTTTGCCGTCACTTCTTTGGCAGTGGAACTGTATTGGCCAGAGGGGGTGTGTTTTCTGTTTGCCATGTAATCTCAGCTAGAGCTGCTAACAATGTTGCTCTCCAATGTTAAAAAAGCTAAATCCTCCAAGCTGCTGAGGACATGCTAATACGAGGGAGGGACGGTCAGTACTTGACTTGCACTGACGTTTTAGTTGGTTCATAACAGAAGAGGGCATTGTTCAGTGTCTACACAACCCTGTAAACTCTGCATAAAATAACACAGGCTCTCTAAAGCTACTGCAAGGAAGAGTTCAGATGGACCTTATGTCTGCCTCTAAACCAGATATGAATCTGTCATCATTTATCCCCCTCACACTCGCGCGCACTCATACTCACGCACACTCACACTCTCACACGCACGCACGCTTACACACTCACACGCACACTCACGCACAAGCAGGCGTTTGTACATAAGTTAAGCCTTGTCTACTTTCAGATCTTGAAAGTACCGTGAGCCTTGTTTAAACAGACATTTTAAAATGCAAACAGCCAGCGAGCTGTCAGCCTCTTGTTTCTGTTTTAGTTTTCCCAGTGCTGCGTTGATGCAATGAAAAGGTTTTTAGAGACGGGTTTGACAGGAATCCTGAATATATCCTAACATGGCCTGAAGCATGAGTTTTACAAACTAGAGTGAAACATGCAAGTATATCAAGTTGAATTTCTTGCAAAGGAACGCGGCTTCAGAACTAGGCTGTCAACTCTCACAAATGTTATTTAGACACTCTCTTTATTTTACACCCGTTTTACTCCTGCAAACAAGAACCGTCACTGAGAGATGAATAGCATGGGAATGTTTTTAGCTGTCCAGTTGTCTTGAGTCTGAAGCAAAATGAACTAATGCTGTCTTCTTTCATTGTGCTACAGCCTTGGCAGATAAACTACTGCATCTTGGTCATTTGAAAAGCTGGTAGTCTGGCAATAAGCAATTCAGACCCCTGTGAAATGAGGGTTGAGTGCTGTGCTTTTTTTTTTCCTTGTTTTGCAGTAGCAATCAATGTTAGCTTGTCCGTTGTAAAACAAAGACATCCACTGGAGTTTCAGAATCTTGTGTGCTACAGCTAGTAGACAGGAAACAGGGGGAGCACTGGCTAGAACCTCAAGATAATTCTGCTGGAGATCCAAGAGACAGGAGGAGCACTGGCTAGAACCACAAGATAATTCTGCTGGAGATCCAAGAGACAGGAAGAGCACTGGCTAGAACCTCAAGATAATTCTGCTGGAGATCCAAGAGACAGGAAGAGCACTGGCGAGAACCACAAGATAATTCTGCTGGAGATCCAAGAGACAGGAGGAGCACTGGCTAGAACCACAAGATAATTCTGCTGGAGATCCAAGAGACAGGAAGAGCACTGGCTAGAACCTCAAGATAATTCTGCTGGAGATCCAAGAGACAGGAAGAGCACTGGCGAGAACCACAAGATAATTCTGCTGGCATCCCAGATTCAACACTCCCAAACTCCTCTGTTTGTGAGGGTTAATCTGCTGCAGGGGATTCAGAAATCTCACAAGCTAAAAGTGTGACCTTGGATAAAGCCCGCTGCTCCTGTACTGACATGCAGGGAGAAGAAGCTAAACTTTGAATTGAATTGGCTCAGTCGGACGAGACAAATATTATCTTCTTTTTTTTTTAAAATTTGGAATCTGCAATTATTTTTTCTCATTTTCTCCCCAATTTGGAAAGCCCAATTATTTTATTTCAACCCGGCTCGCCTGTGAGATGAAGATGGACACACGCGTCCTCTGAAATGTGTGCAGTCAGCCGTCCGCTTCTTTTCACTGTGCAGGCCGCCATGCAGCCACCACGGAGCTACAACGTTGGAGGACCACGCAGCTCCGGGCAACTTACAGGCAGGTCCACAGGTGCCCAGCCAGTCTACAGGGGTCGCTGGTGTGCGGTGAGCCGAGGACACCCTGGCCGACCTAAGCCCTCCCCACCCGGGCGTCACTTGGCCAATTGTGCGTCGCCTCCTGGGAACTCCTGTCCACGGTCGGCAGTGGAATAGCCTGGACTTGAACCGAATGCGCCACTCGGGAGCCCCCACAAATCTCTTTTTTTTTTTTTTTTTTTGGATACAAACAATGTGTGCAGATGTGCTCAGACAGTGTAGTTTGTAAGCAGCACCATTGGTGCTACTGTGGTAAAATGATGGGTATAGAACTGATACGCAGTTATGTAAATTTGTTTTTTAGGTTAAGAAAACATATTTAATAAAAGTTTAATTTGGACATTATGGATGCAGTGCATGCAAGCTGCTATTAGGTTGTTATTATTGCTGCTGCTGTATCCAGCCTTTTAACATGCTAGAATCATCATCATCATCATCATCATCATCAGCAGCAGCAGTGCTGGTTCTCCTTGCAGACTGCTTATAATACGATGAAGTATATGGGCTGAAGCACTGATCATGAATTGCATATTGATGATATGCCTCCAAGCCTTTGAAATAATAATCATTTTTAAATAAAGTACAAAACACATGGAGTTGGAAGGGAGGCATTTTAACACTGATATATGATGTGCAATTTGGCTTAAAGGAGCAGAACACTTTTTTTTTTAGGTTGTAAAATTTCCCAGTGAATAGAGACGGCTGCTGCTTTCATTCATTTAATTATCACTTTTTAAATGAATATATATGTGTGTGTGTGTGTGTGTGTGTGTGTGTGTGTGTATATAAACTTTTTGAACATTACATTTGCTTAACGACTAGTAATCTAAAGGCATAAGAAGTTGTACTGTTGGATGTTTGATTTTCAATACTCCAGTCTTTTTGTTTGCATCATTACTCCTCACATTTAAAAAACAATTGTAAATTAATTGCAGTAAACTAACTCACAACGTTTAAAAACGATGGCCAGGCTCTTTAAGATAAATATTCTGGTATATTTTAATTAAAAAAAAAATATATATATATATATATATATATATATATATATATATATATATATATATATATATATATATATATATATATATACTGTATATTTTAAAAATATATGCTTCAATTGTTTAATTTATCATGAGAACAAAAAAAAAAAAATAAAGTGTGATGGATAAAGATCAATACCCTGCACACACCCCAGATCCTTTCCAGAGAAGCTCGCTGATCAGTATGTGTAACTCATCCAGGATTAAAGAGAACAGGAAAAGCACTCCGGCTACATACACACCTGCAGATGCACTTATCTGGCACTGTAACTGCAAAGTCAATATGTATCATTTATTTGAGACAAAAGAGCATGGGCTGTGATCTGCAGTGCCTCCAGAATACATGAACCGTGATTAGGTGATAGGTGCAATAAACTCACATTTTTTGTATGCTGCAGTTCCTTGACGTCACATGTGTGTTTAGTTTTTCAGAAGCCATTTAAACCCCCCTCAGTGACCCTCTTCGTAGATCCTGTACAGGAAGCTCAGGCCAGTGCCACATTCCTGTTTGTGAGAGACAGCGTGAACGTGTCTTCTTGTGCAAAACCCTGATTATTGCGAGGAGAGGACACTTTGTTGTAAAATGAGTGCGTACAGTGCTTAAGCACTGGCTGCCTCTGGTTTTTTGTCTGCATACAGTTTAGATGACTACAACAAGCTTAAGAAATAAAAACTCCCTAAGGTTAACCACTCCGGTTATTTTTAGCAAGGCAAAATGCTTGCTCAGTCAGAAACACTGGTGACCATTACTTAGTGCAGCTCTCTGAACGTTTCAGAGCACCCTTGGGTAGCGCAGTCCCTGCTGTGTATTTAATCACAATCTGTTTTTCATTTAGATTTTCATTTTAGAACCTGTTTATCATCTACTGCAGGCTTTTATATCTGTAGATATTGTTTTCATTGGTGTGCAGTTTTTTGTTGAGGGGTAGGGTGTGTGTGTGGGGGGGGTGTCCTTATAGAGTTCAAGAGCACAATGGAAAACAATAAAAACAACAGGAAAAGAGCCAGAGCACACAAAGATGAAAGGCAAGATCAGCTGGAAGCAAAAGCAGCAGTTTACAGTGAATACTTGCATCATACTTATGCATGCTGAGAATGCATTCTGAAACCCCTTTTGGACAGACTGTATAGCTTTGAGGGTCTCATGTTTCTTTCTCCAGTCTCTATATAGCCTGTCTCCCACATGCTTGCTTCCCTAAACTGCTATTGCTTTTTGCCTGTACTCAAGCTGGACGGTGCGAGCCCTGTATGTGGAGGTGGTGGTGGTGGGAGTGCAAGTTGGGTTCTTGCAGTGCAATTCTACGGTGCATGCAGGGGTCAGGTCAGCACGCTACTGCGTGGGAAATGTGTGGAACTGGCTTTTTCAGGACCAGACTCAACAGCAATATGCAAAACGCATCCAGCTGATGTTGGGTGAACCAGCCTTGCTCTAACTGACCTTTCTGTACCAGAAGTAAATATTCTGTTTTGGATTTGTCGATCTTGCAATTGCATCAGTCCACTAAAATGAGGTCCTTTTAGAACTGTTCTAGAGCAAACACTGCAGATTACAATGATGCCTCCATTGCTTGTCATGCAGTAAGCCGTGACCAGGGGAAGTGAAGTTTCCTCTTTGCTTTACAGTGTTGGAGAAACCAACTGAATGCACAGAAGTGAATACCATTTCATAACCAAATGCAGTAATGAATGAGTTTAATGCAAGCAGCCACTGTCTTGCAAACCAGCACAAAACATTGTAGAAATATTCACATTGCTAATGGTTTGAATGTTTTTTAAAAAATGTATTTATTCAATTACTGTGCTTTTTATTTTTAAAAAGGGTTTGTTCTCTACAAATTCTGGCCCTGGGGTATGTGTGGCCCTTGAACAGAGTTGCTTGCATGGACAAAATGTAAACTAACTGTACACTGCCTTCTGTTTTTACCCTGCCCTCTCGGACGTGTAGGAGAAAGTCTGCAGCTGCAAGGTTTGTGTTGCACCCTGGTATCTCAATAACTGTTTGATTAAGAAATAAAATGCTGCTGTTTTTGAAAAGCAATATTAGGTACCATGGTGAGGCCCAGGCCAGTGCGATGAACATTGGAGCACATGCTTTTTTGGCAAGCAGACAGTCTTTTTATATTCACACAGAGGCCCTAAATGTGTGTGTGTGTGTGTGTGTGTATTGTGTGTGTGGGTGTGTGCATGCGTGTGTGTGTGCGAGTGGGTGTGATGGTGTGTGTGTGCGTAGGATTGCACTTGATTGCATCAGGGTTTTAAACTAAGCCACTGCGCCAACATGAGTTTAAAAACATCTGTTTGGTTTTGGTGGCATGTCCCGTACTGTAGGACAATGACAGATACCCAGAACTGGATTGGCTGAGACAGTCCTTGAGGTTTAAAACCCTCTGGACTTCAAAGCAGAGAGATACAAATGATTTCCACTGGCATTCACTTACAAAGCAGAGCTGCCCAGCCTCCCAGGCACACTGACCATTCACACCGGGGTGTGACGAGGGGAATGGGGGTCACAGAGGCAGACTGCCTGGTGCGCTGCACACATTTAATACAAATAAAGAAAGAAAATGCATGAATATTGTCAATGTTTGTTTGAAAGGCTCAGCGGCATTAAATCCTCTGGAGATCTCATTGTTATCTGTTTGCGCTTGGGTTATTTCTTATGCTGTTTATTAAAAGTAATTACAAGCTGTTTGGAGATCTATACCAAGTGCATTCAGGGGAGCTCCCTCAAAGATGTAGAAACAGAATGTGAAAAAGACGACACTGTGTGTGCGTGTGTGTGTGTGTGTGTGTGCGTGCGTGTGTGTGTATGCGAGCGAGTGTGTGTGAGTGTGTTTCTGGGGTGAAAACCCTTTGGTTTGCCTTTTCTTGTTGCTGTCGGGTATCAGTATGTTATTGATAATACTATTATACTTATTTTCAGTCTTTCCTCTGGTTTTAAATTCATTTATGAACTAGACAATGCTTTGAAAATATGAAAATAATAAATAAATGTCTATCCAGATGTTCAGGGCTTTTAGTACAGGACTGAGTGTGATGCAGTGGTGCTTGTGCTTCTGTCCTGTGTGAGTGTTAGGGTTTAGTACAGGACTGAGTGTGATGCAGTGGTGCTTGTGCTTGCAGCTGTATAACCCTTCTCATTCCCGTCAGCGCAAGAGGCTCCGGAGTCGAGTTGTGCTTTTCCCCTCTCATCATTGCAGTAATGACTGCAGTATTCGCACACTCACAATGGCAAAGTGTGTGTCCTTCAAATACATTGTGTGTGTGTGTGTGTGTGTGTGTGTGTGGTTTTATGCAGCACAGGTTTATAATTAAATTTCACTTCAGTGTTAGGTTACAAGCTACTGAGCAAGTGTGCTTCCAAGAGCAGAATCAAGGGGAAGTGACAGCCGTTGTGGTGGTTTGTGTTTGTAAGGAGTATTGTGGTTTTATTGTATGTTCATTTTGTCAGTCGGGTAGGATTGACGGGGCTTGTTTTCAGTATTGTGGATGCTGTTGAATGGTTTTGAGGGAGTGGGGTGGCAGTGTCAGTAATGCTAAGGGCAAAGAGAGCTCGGACACTCGCCCACTGACCTTGGGGACAAGCCACTTGACCTCCATGTGCCGAACCCCTCCTAGTTCAGGATGGAGGAGCTGAATCCACAGGCCGTGCTCCTGTCTCCTCTTAATGGAGTTGTTCTGATTTTAAATCATGAAAAACTGAGAAGAAAAAGCAAAGCAATAGAACTTAAGTTTCCTTTGTTTAAATCGTAGTACAAAGACAGCAGACTTGGTTAATAAATAGCATACATAAGTCTGTTAATTCATTGTTAATTGTCTATTTATCCATCTATGATTTTTAAATGTTATTTATAATATCCGCATATTTTTATTGACTTATGGTAACTGTATTTTTGGAAATACCTCAATGAAAAGCTACTGTAGTAAGTATACAGCTCAGTATATCATTGCTGGTATACGAAGTATAGCTGTAAGTGTACACTTGTTGTACTCATTGAGGTCATGTAGAAACTTGCTAATCTGCCATGCTATTTCAACATGCCTAATGTGCTGTATTCAAGGAGACTGCGGCTTGCAATCTGCTCCAGCTATTCCCTTAAACTGCATGTGGACGCTGAAGAGAGGGAAGTGAAAATGATGGCATTACAGCCACATGTCTACAGCAGGCAGCTTCCAAGTGGAGTTGGGCTTGGCATTCCTTCAGCTTGCCTTGCTAGCAGCTGGACTTCATTAAGCTGTGGTGTTAATTACTGGGAGACTGGGTTCTGCGTGCATGTGGAAACACTTGGGGTAATGCGGAAAGGGTCACCTTGAAATTGATCGTTTAGCACCAGAGAGAGAGGGGAGAGACTGAGAGTGAAGATTCCCTTGCACAACGCTGCAGTGCACGTGCAGCATTACTACAATACAGTGAGGGACTGTGCTATAGCATGTTACAGGTCACAGTAACACAGCAAAGCAGTACACTGGAGTGCTATCACAAAAGGGATTGGTCACTGCAATGTTACTGCGTCCGTTCTGTTAGGGTGCTCTCTTTATTTATGATTTTAAAAGCACATTGAGAAGGAGATCGTATTTCCTGACAGCGCTGTGCAGCCCACCCTGGCTTTTTACACCTGGATTGTGAGCATTATCTTAATGAAAACAGAACAATCGTTTACATGGAGCTACGATCCTACACTACACAAGTGTATCGCTTGTTTGGTTAAAAAAAAGCACTCTAGAAATAGGATGTACCGTTTGAAGGCCTTGCTCGGTTTATTTGTGTGCTGAACATTAGTAGACAGCGTGGGAAGGGAAGCAGGAGAATAAAAAATGAGGTTGTTACTTTCTACTCCTTAATTCCCCATCAGGAGTACTGTGTGTATTTTCTGCACAAAATCAATGCATTCCGATTGGGTAATTTCCCATGGTGCCCCACTCTGAGCGCTCTGTGCCGGGAGAGGTGACATATTCGGTCATGGCAGTCTGAACTTTTTTTTTTTCTTCTTTTTAGCATGCACAAAAATTTGTTGGAATTTCACATCCTTCCCAGGTTTTTGTGAAAACACTAATTTGTGAATGCGCCAATCTGCTAATGGCGGATGCCGGGGTCTGCAATCCCACCTACGTTTTCGGTGCTCGTTATGGCGTGGTGTGTGCCGTTAATAATGCATCTGTGAAACTCAGCTGTGAGGGAGCCAAGTAATTATCCCACCATAGCTCTCCCCGCTCCAGTGTCATCGCAACTGGGGCTTCATTAAAAGTCCTAACAGTAGAGATGTTGTGTAGTGCTGCCTGTATGTATTTTTGCATGTAAATTCTCAGCCGTGCCACGGCTCAGAGGTAATTTGACTTCTTGAATCCGAGGAGCCCCTGTGATTTCCCTTCCTGCTCAGCCCCCCTCACTGCAGAACCAGCTGATCATCCCCCGAAGAACAAAAGGGTTCTCTGAAGCTATGAAGCATATATTCAGCAGCTTCTGATAGCTGGATAAAAAAAAAAATCAAAGAAGTGCTCTGCTGAATGCGTTAATGCAGAGCAAAACGTACCCAGCCAGACATGAAATCTTTGCAGGGATTTTGGTATTTAAAAGTGATTCTTTGATCAGTACTTAACGCTGTAGAATTATCTCTTGAGCGGAGGAGTGTTGGGCTAGTTGTCTAGATTAACATGGTTTTCCTTCGTTTCCTTTGATCGGATAGTGTTCCCCTTTTTCCTTTTCCTTTAGTTTTGTAGTCAGAGGTTGGTCTCCCTGTAGATGTAGCCTTCTCTAGGAGCGGCCGTGTGGAACTGTCCAATCTGATTGTGAGGAGGTGTCACCATTATACATCGTATACACCGCGGGCTAGCACTTTGGTGCTTGGACTGCCGCGTTGAGGGCATTTTCAGCTTCATATAATCACAGTATAGATGTTTTCCTGTTTGTGTGACAGGGTGGAGGCTGGGCGTGAACCGGCAACCTTGCACACCGCAAGCAAGCGTCTAAACCACAGTGCAAAGAGCCGGTTCGCTAGGGTCTCCTCTCCTCTCCTCTCCTCTCCTCTCCTCTCCTCTCCTCTCCTCTCCTCTCCTCTCCTCTCCTCTCCTCTCCTCTCCTCTCCTCTCCTCTGGACAGCCTTCCCGTTACATTTGCACATGGTGCTTCTCGCATTCTGCTACTATACTGTGTGTCCCTACAATTGCTAAACCTGTTCTGTAGTCAAAATTAAGCAAAAACGCAGGCTTTCTGTAGCTTTTATGTTGCGACTATTTGTTTTAAAAAAAAAAAAAAAATGTATGTACCTGTGTTTTATTTTCTCCTGATTAGTTATTTTAAAAGCAGGAAATGTCACAGTAGTTCATTTTAATTGCTGCTTCATTATTTGCCATTGCGCCTGGCTGGGTGCACTTATTAACGCTTGTTAAGGTGCTACATTTTTTTACACAATTTGAAATTGTTGCACCTACTTCAAGCTGCGGGTGTTGCGCGTCTCCCGGAATTCAATTTGGTTTGAAAATGCAGGCAGCATTCTTTTTTCCTTTCTGTTCTGTATCCACTCTGTGTTTGTAGAGTTGTGCAGGATGATGTGTGGCTCAGTGGTTAAAGCTGGTGACAGACCCCTGAGGTGCTGGCGACTGTCTTTCTACCCATGTAGGTTTAGGAGCCACATTAAAGGACATTTTAATGAGGACATCTCACTCTTTTATAAGCAACTTGAGAACTGTCTCCTATAAATGGATACAGTTGTCTCTGTGTATAGGAACACCGCCTAAGAGAACACCCTTGTGGTGAAACAGATTTTTCCCATTGTAAATGTTCCGCCTGAAGGAACAGGAACTTTGCTTAAAAGAACACCTTTTTGGCACAAATAGGGATTAGTTCACACCTGATACAGTACTGTTTTGTAACCTGATAACTCATTATCATCAAACTTCAATTCAAATGGTTTATTCAATCTTTTCAAATGTGACTTGTCATTGCGAGAGGCACACTGATTGCTTTATTAAATCTTTCCAGAACCACCGTCATACCATTGCCTCGTTTTTTATTCTGATTTCCACGAGTGCACCTCATCGCTACAAAATGGCATGTAAACAAATGGCGCAACGAGCCGCTGTTTCTCTTGCTACAAAAAGTTGGACATTTGTTTGAACTCCTGAAAAAAACCTGAATCAGACACAAGTCGCTGAGCAATTTGGTGTTTCCCATTCTGGTGAGTTGCTTCACCATTCTGTTAAATCATTTTGTCTTGAATATTGCTCCTGTACAGGTAATCATCATTAATCTGGAGCTGCTGCTGCATTTTTTAATGTGTGTCGCGGTGCTGTGTTAAATTAGTTTCACAGTTTATTAACGTTAGTTTGTCTGTTACTTTATTATTATAGTTCATTAACATACACTTACCTATTGCTTTGCTCTTACTTATTCTGTTCATTTCATATGTTGATGCACGTATATCATGACAAGTAATAAAATATTTATTTATTTATTGATGATATTGTGCCTGGTGGCTAACTCCGTCTTAGAGAACACTTTGCTTGCTTCCCGAGGGGTGCTCTCTTAGCCGGAGACGACTGTAATTCAGTGTTGCTGCCTACAAGGTTGTCTGTGAATGCTGTGTTTTGTTACAGAAAGCAATGCAGATCTAAAATAAAAACAGTATCTGGAGTTAGCGGTATGGAGAGCCCGCTTAACACTGGCTGTGCAAGAACGTCGCTGCCCCTTAATAACACTGGGTTTGAAACAAACGAAGACGTGGTGGCTGTGAATTCCAAGCAGGGGGAGGGGGAGGAAAGGGGAGGGGGTGCTCCACCTGCTGTGTGCTTTGGTTCGCCGTTTTGTGTCTTTTCTAGTTTTAAAAAACGTCGAGAAGAAGAAGCGTTTGAATATTGTGCTATGAAGGGAACGGTCCTGCCGTGCAGCAGTTGGGATATTCGAGGAGTGTCCTGTGAGATCGCCTGGCTCCCGCGCTGCCATCGGAGCGCCACATTCCCAGACAGCTGGTCTCTCAGCATGGGCTGTGCATGCGGCTAGGATGCCTGCGCGCGGCAGAGAGCAGGTAATGCTCTAATTTCCCCTGTGCAGATGCAGCCAGGAATATCTTAATTTATTATTGGTGTGCTGGCATGCTATAGAGAGTGGGTAGGGGGGAGTAGCTGGCTGTGCAGCCTTGCAGAACTATTCGCTACAAAAAGAGCTATTGGGTGCCTGACTTCTCCTGAACCTGCTCTAATGTAATCATTGTTATTTGTGGTATTGAGCGAGAGGGGTGAGCTGATCTTAATTATGTGAGTAGGAATGAAAAAAGACAATCTTCTGCCTGATAGTGTGCAGTTTGTACAGGCAATACAGCACAGCCAGTGCTGCCAGCTTTCTGTTGCCATTCGTAGAGGGAGCCCAGGCTCTAGCTGTTCTGCCCAGGCAGGATGATCTAACTAGAACTGTATTGATTCGTAGTTCGGGTTCATAGCTCAGTATGCAGAGGCTCTGATTAAAGTAAATGCCGAGTCCTCTCTCCACCTCTTCTTATTGATGAACCTGTACCTATCATCATTTCGTTATTCAGGTATTGTGTTTGAAAATGGGTTTCCCCAAGAAAGCAAGAAACCAAATTGAGAAACACACGTTCATTGTGTGCGTCCAAAGACACTTCCTGATTCCCGCGTTACAATTGGCTGATTTGCACTGTTTAATTCTCTGCACAAGCATGCAGTGCACACGTTGCATAGAAAAAATATTCCCATAATCATCATGAATTATCACTGCATTAGAGTAACTGGGTCCAAAAGAATGCTTGTACTACACTTTACTGCAGTTGGATATTTTTGCATGGTAGGTGTAGTACTAAGAAATACAAAATAAAAAAACGACTTGCTGTAAATTAGAGTTCATTGTTAAAGTAGAAACTTCACTGGAGTCATCCCTACAGTCTGTTGAGAAACGCTTTACGAATGGTGTCGTTTTTCAAGATCGTAACAGTGTTGTATTTGTAATACCGGACAAGATTACCAAGAAAAAAAATCTGTGTGTCCAGGTACATTTTTTTTTTAATTTAGGCTTTTAAGTTTCTGCAGCTACACTGTGCTACATACTGTGCCATTGATACTGCAGGTGGTGCTTTCTGAAGTTTATACTTTTTCAAATATTGCTTTGATTCTACTTACAGCTTAACATGTTGCAGCCAGGAGTTGTCTAACACCATCCATGCAGAGAACCTTGTTGAGAAATGGTCAGAACTGATGGGGTCTGTACAGCAGTACTGCATGTGGTCTAAAGGGATTCTGAGCTGCTTCTCCGGCTAGCTAGCAACATCTGAAGACAGTCGGGAATAGTAAAGGGCTAAAGAGTTAAGTTAAGCCCTGGTCTGCCAAAGCCTTCACATAACTTTTCCTTTTATTCAGTATAATGTAATGCATCTCACAGATTTGCTTATTCCTTCTCCTCTATGGTGTTCACAGCTACCTGATTGAGAGGTGAAATCTTTAGTATTTGATTTTGACTTGATGTGACCCCTTTCTGCCCATCACTTTCGACTAACAGAAATTGACAGTATTGGTTTCGTACCTAAACTTCAGACAAAATGCTTTCCCATCTATTATTCCCCAACAGCGATATTTTATATCCATACATGGCCTCCTCATTACGTGTTCAACAAGGTGTCTTTGGACATTAAATAATTCAGCCTTGGACGTGCTGGGAATGCTTTAAGCGTTTGACTCTTCTGATTGTCTTTGCTTGAGAACAGGCTGCTGTTCCCCCTCAGCGGTCGAAGCTGCTGTGATGTTTAAGAGTGAGGACGCCGGAACACAGACGCCCGGCTTGCTTTGTAGATCTGTTGTGCATTACACACGGGTTCATTTTGAAGGCCATTCAATCTTTTTTAACCTGTTGGTGTTCTTACTCGGAACATGGTGCAGTGGATTGAAAAACGGCATAATAGTAACGAATCTCTTAACCGTCCAGTCATAATAGGTGTTTTAATGCACTTTCATATTTCAACGTTCAAATAATGCTTTTTCCGAAATGAAAGCCATCTAATTAAAAGGATTGTAATTTAAATGACAAAAGGAATTCTAATGTCAGAAGTCCATTACAGATCATGCATGTGATGTTCTTGCTGCAGTGGATTTTGTTTCACTGTTACAGTGACTGTTCACGGTTGTGAATCCAACATCTCATCGCTACAGTATGCATGCAAAGCGTTGCAGTGTGCTCACGACTGCCATGCAAATTTAGACATAAGAAATGTAAGCCTGGCTTTTCTCTGCTTTCTCCGAGGAGCGTCTCGTGGCTCAATCGGCATTCACATCGTGTGCTCATGCACATTACAGTCATTTCCACCCACTCTACTTTCTGCTCAACTTAAAGTGAAATATGTTTTAGTGCGAGAAATGATAAATGAGAAATGACAGGACAGATATGATCTACATCTCAGAGGGTCCTGCCATGATTGCCTCCCTCCGAGGACTTGCGTTCAGTACAGGAGACTACAGCCTTGCACATGCATAGACAGGTAGGCTACAGACTGAAGCCTGCGATCAACATTATTCTGGAAGCACCCCATTGTGCAGATTCCGATCAATGATGAAGCATCAGGGGTAATACAGGAATCCAATACATTATTAATCAGAAGGAATATGCTGGGAAAGCCATATATAAATGGATCATTTACACAGTCAAACCTCCATCTAAACTAGGGGCTGGGTGGTCTTCATATCTACAATAGGTGAATTTAACATGGGCATGTACTATGTACAGGGTTTCTTAGTGTTTAACATGGACATGTACTATATACAGGGTTTCATTAGTGTTTAACATGGACATGTACTAATATACAGGGTTTCATTAGTGCAGTCGCTATATTGTAGACAGATCCATCCATACACGTGGTCAACAAATAGTATACAAGTGAATAGCAATGCCATTAAAGCCTTCCACGCTGGATTAGGAAGCCCAATTGATAGGTAACTGAAGATTGTGTGTGTGTGTGTGTGTGTGTGTGTGTGTGTGTGTGTGTGTGTGTGTGTGTGTGTGTGTGTGTGTGTGTGTGTGTGTGTGTGTGTGTGTGTGTGTGTGTGTGTGTGTGTGTGTGTGTGTGTGTGTGTGTGTGTGTGTGTAATATATATATATAATTACTATTGCATCTTGGTAGTTGCAGCTATTGAAATGAAAAATTGCCAGTGGCAGATGCAATCCTTAAAGTTAGTAGAGGTTTCTAAATCCTATTTAAAGGATATTGGAAAGGGAGAGGATTGCAATTTATCAGACAAGACAACAAAGTATATCTGGAAATGAAAATATGATTTCATTTGGACACTTCATTGAGGGACAGGCCGCTCCCCAGCGTGCAGGGAGGAACACTCACTTCAAGGTCCATCAAACTGAATCTCACACTGCACTTTCTACAGATGAACCGCATCAGGAGGATTCTGGAAAAAAAGATTAGCGCTCACCTACTGAAGCAATATTTAAATTAGAGCTGCTAATGGAGGGCTGTGGAAACTGTTAATGTTGCTGCTTTCCTCTGTGGAATTGAGAATCCAGGATTCTTCATAAAGAAACCAAGAAAAAACCCTCCCAGAGCTCCAAGTGATTCTGTTTCCCACTCTCGGCTGGCTTTGTGTTGCAATTTCAGTAAGTGTTATAAATGTTAGTTTAAGCATTAGAATCATCTTCTCCCACAATAATACTGTTTTATTGCTGTGTTCCTATTAGGGAGTTAATGTTTGCTTCTGATGGCGTGTAATTGTGCTCTGTTTTTTTTTCTCTCTGTTCCCAATTGCCCAATCAGCGGCACAAGGGACAAGAAATAAATAGCCTAATGCTATTTTAATTACAGAAAACATAATGTGCCGAGCCCACACAACTTTACCTTAAGTAACTTTTTTCCTCTGATAAAACTGGAAGAGGTTAGCATTCAGAGCCTGGGATTAATGGACGGCTTATGCAGCTTGCAGGGAGCAAAGGAAGAAGCAGCTAATTCAGGACAAGTTCAACGCAAACAACATTGCTCATGCTGCGCTGCATGGTAGCTTCTCAAGAACATATTCTCACACATCTACTCTGCCACTAAAACAAGTACCGACAATTTCAAACTGATTTTTATTTTTAATGGAGTACAGAAGTAAGTGTCTGAGTAGTATGTTCATGGTATGATTATTTTGCACCTTATTAAATTATTTTTATTTATTTATTCTGTTTTGTTTGCACGTGGTTTTCTCTGTTTTATCATGAAACGGTGCCATTTACATTTCCTTGACTGAAAACCCAATAAGTGTGACTGCAGAGGATGAAGTAGCCTGCCCCCAGCCCCTGCTCTTTAGAGATTCTTGGTGAAGGTTTTGTGACCGCAGAGGATGAAGTCCAGTTGCCTGCCCCCAGCCTCTGCTCTTTAGAGATTCTTGGTGAAGGTGTTGGCTCCTCCAGCAGCACTGCACCTCTCTGCATGTGCTGTGACAGCTCGGCAGGATCTCAAACCTTTAGTCTTCGGGTCTGGAGATGAGTTTATAAGCCAGTATTGATTTTACATCACTGTTTCAGGCAGAGTGGCAGGTTCTGTCTTCTATGAAAATACAGTTAGCTCTTAGTTAATAAGAGTAGAATAGACAGGGGTGTGCCAGCTTTGATTGGATAGTAGGTTCACCCTGATTGGTGTTTGCCAGGGCAGTGTTGGCATGTCTGGTGCTTGCTTCATGCCTGCATACCCCCCTATATTAAGCACATGGCAGTTTCCGATCCTGAAGTGTAGGGAACTGTTCTCCAACTCTGATGTAACTCTGCACAAGGTTTCATTGCCCTTTGCAAAGAATAAATGACATTGAATCCTGGAAGAACTATTATTATTTTATCACACACACCTCATGAGAGCTAGTTAAAGCCGAGTATCCCCCTGTGTGCTTGACATTCGCCAACATGTTAAGTACCCTTTTCCTGTAATTAATTTGAAAATGTATTTGTACCTAAAGCTATAGAAATAAAGAGAATGGAGAGAGGTGTTCCTGTGCAACTTTCTAGCCAGGAAACTACATCAAAGACTTTTAAAACTTTTACGGTCAGCATCATGACGGTTCATGAAACATACAAGTATTTGGACTATATCAAAAGCTGTCATAATGCAACAGCTGTGAAATATTCAGTAACAGAAAGAATAGCCGTAGCTTTGCTAACCTCAAGGGTAGTTTTAACCAGGGCGTCCCTTTTTCTTTCTTCTTGTCATGACATGCAGGAATTGTTGTTATTTTTACACAGTGGTATGTGCTAGCTAGGTGAACACCGCCTGGGCTCTTGCTAATTTGCTCATGAGGACGGGACGTGCAATGCAATGCTCCTGCCACTGGGCTGGTATCCGCTAGAAGCTGGAAAGTATCTGAAACGCCAATCAGATCAATATGTCTGGCAAAGCCGAGGAGCAGAAAGGAAGCAGGCTTCAGAATGGATGGAATGCAATGTGGAACCAAACCCAGCCTCCTTAATGGAAGAGTCATGTAATATAAGCTAATCCTGAATGTGGAATTTAAGTAATAATCATGCTTTTAATCAACCTCTTCCTGGCCGTACTAAGCTTAGTTGTGAAAACCACACTGTCCACAAGTAGAACCCTTCTCTACTGCAAAACCAAGTCTAATATACAGGGCTTCAGTCTGGTAAATCCACACAGTATCCTCAAGTACCTCTGCAGGTCAGTTTGTTTGGTTTTAAATTCCCTGATTTACGCAGAGTCGTCAGTAAAGGCAATCCAGATCTGCGGGAAAATATGCAAAAAAACTGTAGAAATGTTAGGAAGATCTCTGCAGTGTTCTGTATTTAGTATTCTAATTAATAATGACTCATACAAACGTAAGGTTATATATTTCAGGTCACTTTAGCAGTCTGTTTATGATAATCATGAATACAATGTAGCTGCAGAATACGACAGATCTGTGGAAGACTGCGAATTCTGCGGGAGCCTGCGAATTTCTGAGGAATTCCGCTCTTCTCAGATTTGGACTCCCTCCAGTTATCAGCGTAGCTTCATATTGTTCCCAGTGCTGTCTGCATGCTGTCTCATGTGCTCTGGAAACCAGAGCGGAGCTGTTTGCGTTCTGGAAGGACGCAGAGGAGGCTCAAGTAGGGTTGATCATCATGATAGCAAAGGTGTTCAATTAAATCAGGATTGGAAAATGCTGCATTGAAAAGCTCCTCCTGGTCCTCAAGTCGTTTTCAGAGCATTATAGCTTTTAATTAAGAAATGTCAGAGGAAATTACACAATCCGGAAACATCCTCCGGTGATCTGAAATGAATTGCTTAACTGCTTTTTCACACCTCCTCTTCTTTCTGGGGAGCAGTGCTTGGTTGTGAAAGGAGGTAGTTACTTTCCCTTCATTCTTTCATTCCTAACTAATAACGAGAGACAGCTGATACCTTGTTAATGATTTCCTGGACTCTTTGAGGTGCTTGGCTATCAGCGCTCCCTCTCGCGCACGCATTTAATAGGGGCTCTGAGAGGAGCTGCGTGGTTTGGGAGGGCAAGGTAGGCAGGCTGTATGAATGACAGGGTTGAGGTCAAGATCATCACTCTAATGTACCCTATTAGCCGCGCCTGGTGTATTCTTTTTCCTCTTCCTGACAAGGTGTTAAAATCTTCACTGCTCTCCTCTGCTGGCACGTTCAGAGCGGCCTCAAGTTTTGGTAGAAGATTAAAATGTTATTTTGCTTATTTAAGCTCATAGCTGCTCAGTGAATTCCTGCACTCAAACAGGTGAGAAAGTGTTTAGAACAGTCTCTCTCTCTCTCTCTTTATCTATCTGTCTCTTGCTCTCTCTATTTATTTATTTATCTATCTATCTGTCTCGCTCTCTCTCTATCTCTATCTATCTCTCGCTCTATCTGTCTGTCTCTATCTCTCTCTCTCTCTATCTATCTGTCTGTCTCTCTCTCGCTCTCTCTCTCTCTGTCTCTATCTGTCTCTTGCTCGCTCTCTCGGTTTCTATCTCTGTCTCTCTCTCTATCTGTCTCTCGCTCGCTCTCTGTATCTATCTGTCTCTCTGTCTCTCGCTCTCTCTCTCTCTCTCGCTCGCTCACTCTCTCTCTATCTATCTATCTATCTATCTATCTATCTATCTGTCTCTCTCTCTCTCTCGCTCTGTCTCTCTCTCGCACTCTCTCTCTGATGAACGCCTGGGAGCTGTGGAGTGTAGCGCAGGGTGCTGATGAACGCCTGGGAGCTGTGGGGTGTAGCGCAGGGTGCTGATGAACGCCTGGGAGCTGTGGAGTGTAGCGCAGGGTGCTGATGAACGCCTGGGAGCTGTGGAGTGTAGCGCAGGGTGCTGATGAACGCCTGGGAGCTGTGGGGTGTAGCGCAGGGTGCTGATGGACGCCTGGGAGCTGTGGGGTGTAGCGCAGGGTGCTGATGAACGCCTGGGAGCTGTGGGGTGTAGCGCAGGGTGCTGATGAACGCCTGGGAGCTGTGGAGTGTGGCGCGGGGTGCTGATGAGCGCCTGGGAGCTGTGGAGTGTGGCGCAGGGTGCTGATGAGCGCCTGGGAGCTGTGGGGTGTGGCGCAGGGTGCTGATGGGCGCCTGGGAGCTGTGGGGTGTAGCGCAGGGTGCTGATGAACGCCTGGGAGCTGTGGGGTGTAGCGCAGGGTGCTGATGAACGCCTGGGAGCTGTGGGGTGTAGCGTAGGGTGCTGATGAACACCTGGGAGCTGTGGGGTGTAGCGCAGGGTGCTGATGAACGCTTGGGAGCTGTGGGGTGTAGCGCAGGGTGCTGATGAACGCCTGGGAGCTGTGGAGTGTAGCGCAGGGTGCTGATGAACGCCTGGGAGCTGTGGGGTGTAGCGCAGGGTGCTGATGAACGCCTGGGAGCTGTGGAGTGTAGCGCAGGGTGCTGATGGACGCCTGGGAGCTGTGGAGTGTAGCGCAGGGTGCTGATGAACGCCTGGGAGCTGTGGAGTGTAGCGCAGGGTGCTGATGAACGCCTGGGAGCTGTGGAGTGTAGCGCAGGGTGCTGGTGAACGCCTGGGAGCTGTGGAGTGTAGCGCAGGGTGCTGGTGAACGCCTGGGAGCTGTGGAGTGTAGCGCAGGGTGCTTATGAACGTCTGGGAGCTGTGGAGTGATGCGCAGGGTGCTGATGAACGCCTGGGAGCTGTGGAGTGATGCGCAGGGTGCTGATGAACGCCTGGGAGCAGGGAGCTTTATGCTCAGAGAAAGGGATGGAAAAAGATAAACAGCACAACTACTCGAGGCACAAACCTCCCTCCCTCCAATCAGGAAATGAGCTTCGAGCAATAGGATCCTGCAAAGTATCCTGGGTCGACATCTTGCTGTCATATGCAAAGTTTTCCTGTGTTTTGTATATATATAAATATATACTGTATTTTGTTCTTTTTGTCTTGTGGTTTGAATTTCGTTGGAGGGATTTCACATCTGAGAGCCTGGTTATTCATGCCTCAGGGGGCACACAGGCCATTCTCTAAGAACTGTACCTATTTCTATTTGGTGATTGTACATCCCACTCTCCGAGTCCCTCCGGGGGAGAGCTGTTCAGTTGATGTGGTTACCTCTTTATTTGTGTTGATGTCCATAGCAGCAGATCGTGTTTAACTCTTTTGTTAGTTACAGTAGGACTTTAACTTTTTACAGTGGGTAAAAACCTTTGGGAAGTACATGAATGTTTAAGAATGCATAAGGCTCCCGGTTCTGTGTCAATGTGTCAGTTTAACTACACAATGCACTGTCACACAGACAGGGTTTACTCTTCTGTTTCTTATCTTGCCTCGTTTCCTTGAGGCTGTGTTTTATTTCCCCTATGTGTAGCCCCTTTGATGTAACATTATGTAAAGGAGGCATTAAAAAGACACACACTAACTAGAAGGATGATGTTGATTATGTATTTGGCAAGCAAATATCAATCTCCCGGTCATCACATTTGCATGGTGGGCTCAAGTATTTTTTGACAGCTCTTTTTAGGAACATGAGTGAGTCAGGCAGCCCTGTGTGTGTTTCTTACCACTGCAGTGCTGCCTGACTCTGTACAGACCGGCTTCAAGGGTTCCACCCACCTGCTTTTAGATGTAATGCAGAGTAAGCTGCCCTGTTTTTTTCTCCCCCTCTTATTTGCCTCCCACTACATTAATAACCTTTGTCCGTGTTGCCAAACCTTTGATTTTCTCCCAGTCTTACCCGCCTCCCTGAAGTTTTTCAGCACTTCTCAGACAGCCTGTTATTAGTCTCCCATTAAAGCTGCTGCTGCACTTTGTTGTGTGTGTGTGAGTATTAGTCTCGATATATACATTTTTTAATGTTGTAAAATGCACAAAGGAATAGAGAAGAAAGACACATCCCTATGATGCCTTTTCTTAAAGGGTTAATGGGTGCATCTACTGTGAAAATAAAAGGTGGATCTTGATGGAATGAAGGAAATAAAATAAAAATAAAAAATACACTTCTAAAAGTGTAGCATGCTTGTCCAGTACCATGCCTATGAGTGCTGTACCTGGTGATGTTCCATGCTGCCCTCTGCTTTGCTGTGCCTGTGAGTGCTCTACCTGGTGATGCTCCATGCTGTACCTGGTGATGCTCCATGCTGCCCTCTGCTTTGCTGTGCCTGTGAGTGCTCTACCTGGTGATGCTCCATGCTGTCCCTGGTGATGCTCCATGCTGTCCTGTGCTTTCCAATGCCTATGAGTGCTGTACCTGGTGATGCTCCATGCTGTCCTCTGCTTTGCTGTGCCTGTGAGTGCTCTACCTGGTGATGCTCCATGCTGTACCTGGTGATGCTCCATGCTGTCGTGTGCTTTCCAATGCCTATGAGTGCTGTACCTGGTGATGCTCCATGCTGCCCTCTGCTTTGCTGTGCTGTTGCTGTAGTATATGTGGCTGTACACTGTCATGAGGGTTGGCACATGGATCAGGGGCTTTGCTTGCCTGCTTCTATTCCCTGAAAGTCAGCACAGTACAGAAAGGGTTACAGTTTTCGGCTAGCTTACAGCAGCTGCGAAGTCGTGCTGATAGATTAAAAGCAGCTCCCAGTCCTGAATGAAGTACATTAGGGCTCCCACTGGGCCAAGCCGGGGGGAGGCCTGCACAGCTGTCATTTAGGCCAAGTTTCCAACTGCAAGCTAAAGGAGAGCTGGAACTTCCAGAAAAAATAAAACAATTGGGCATTTCCAAAGACGGGCGTAATCGTTTACAAGGGATCAAAGGAGTGGCCTACCTTCAAACAAGCTCCCTAGAAACCGTGAGGCTGGGACAGATGCATGCCTTTACCTACATCTTTTCATATTTTATTCCTATTCTTATTTGAAGTTATCGATACAGAGTAGATCCTAACTGGTTTATATAAAGGCACCTTCATTTGTTGCAGTTGAAGTAAATTCAAAGTGTAGCAAGGGAGTTTTAGACTTGATTAACAGCTGCAGTACCTTACATTTCTGTCTTATAGCAAAATGACAAAATCCTAATAGAGGCACAAAAGCACCATATAACTGCTGGAAAATGCTTACAAATTATTGGACGGTAATGGGTTAAAATATAATGCGGTGCAATCTATATTAGACAACATCGCTACTTCTTTTTAAATATTTGTTTACAGACTGTTTAATAAATAAATAAAAAAATCACCCAGGAACATACGCCTACATTTCAAATGTTGCACATAAGCAGGAACCACATTGCAGTTTATTCATTTGAAACAGAGAAGAAGGTCTCCCCCAGCCCATGCAATTACATTAAAGCTGACAGATGTATATTGTCTTCCCTAAAGTATTATCCTTTTTTGAGTTGCAGCATATACATCCGTTTCAACAATAGCAGTAATTTTATTTTTTGTTCTTTCTTTGTGTTAATGATGGCTGGCAGGTATGCTAATTGGTCCGGCAGTAAAGAGAAAAGGAGTCCTTTATCTCTGCCCAGCCTCTGAGAGCTCCCAGGGTAGCCCTGTCTCCAACGGTTTTCTATAACAAGGGTGGAAAGTTTGCACAGTACCAATACTCCTTTCAAGCCCCGGCATTGTCATTAATGCTATAGATCTGGAAGAGGAGATTTTAGGTTATTTGATTCTTGCTTTTCCCCTAATCCCTCAATGGGGCTCTGCCTCAGAAACTCATGGCTGGGAGGAAGGGGTGTTTCACACCCAGGCTTCCTAACAGAGGCATGTTCCCGTGGATCCCGAGCGATGCAGTGCACAGGACACCCATCAGTCTCATCACAGCCCTGGCTGTTCTGTTGAAGTGCTCTACGGGGGTATCATTGCACAGCCTGTTTCATTATTTCTTGTCTGAAATGTACATTTTAGAATGTGCTGATTGAGAATGCCGGGTATTGCCCTGATCGAATGCTGCATTGCTTTCCTGCTATGCAATTGTATTTGGGTCCGTTTAGGCTCCCTACTGCAGGAACAAGAAGCACTGTACTGTACATACTAACTGCAATTACTATGAGGATTACAGTGAAGAAAACTGGTTTCCACTGAAATAAAATCTAACATTGCGTCAGTGTGATGTCATTTGCGTCCGTGTGACGTCATTTGCGTCCGTGTGACGTCGTTTGCGTCAGTGTGAGGTCGTTGCGTCAGTGTGACGTCGTTGCATCCGTGTGACGTCGTTTGCATCAGTGTTACTTCATTTGCGTCAGTGTGCCGTCGTTTGCGTCAGTGTGTGACGTTGTTTGCGTCAGTGTGAGGTTGTTTGCGTCAGTGTGCCGTCGTTTGCGTCAGTGTGTGACGTTGTTTGCGTCAGTGTGAGGTCGTTGCGTCAGTGTGAGGTCGTTTGTGCCAGTGTGAGGTCGTTGCGTCAGTGTGAGGTCGTTTGTGCCAGTGTGAGGTCGTTGCGTCAGTGTGAGGTCGTATGTGTCAGTGTGAGGTTGTTGCGCCAGTGTGAGGTCGTTTGTGTCAGTGTGACGTTGTTGCGTCAGTGTGAGGTCGTTGCGTCAGTGTGAGGTCGTTTGTGCCAGTGTGAGGTCGTTGCGTCAGTGTGAGGTCGTTTGTGTCAGTGTGAGGTTGTTGCGTCAGTGTGAGGTCGTTTGTGTCAGTGTGAGGTTGTTGCGTCAGTGTGAGGTCGTTTGTGTCAGTGTGAGGTTGTTGCACCAGTGTGAGGTCGTTTGTGTCAGTGTGACGTTGTTGCGTCAGTGTGAGGTCGTTTGTGTCAGTGTGAGGTTGTTGCGTCAGTGTGAGGTCGTTTGTGTCAGTGTGACGTTGTTGCGTCAGTGTGAGGTCGTTTGTGTCAGTGTGAGGTTGTTGCGTCAGTGTGAGGTCGTTTGTGCCAGTGTGAGGTCGTTGCGTCAGTGTGAGGTCGTTTGTGTCAGTGTGAGGTTGTTGCGTCAGTGTGAGGTCGTTTGTGTCAGTGTGACGTTGTTGCGTCAGTGTGATGTTGTTGCGTCACTGCAATATGTTTCTGAGCCCAGTAGCTGCTTCTTTGCCTTGCGCAGTCAATGCTTTTTATGTACGTCTTCAGTGCATGAAAATATTATTGTTCTAAGTATCAGGCTAAAAACTAGACCTGCTACACCAGCAGACGTGACCCCAAGCCTGTTTTAAAATGAATCTAAGACTTGTGTGCATGTATACGTGTGTATGTACATTACCAGGCTTCTATTGCAAAACAAGCCAGCAGTGTTCTTCGACCTGGGGTTTGTGCTTTCTGTGTCTGAACTGCTCAGTCTGGTATGCAAGGTGATCTGATATAATATGTATTGGTTATTTCTAAACAGCAAGAGGTTGCTCTTCTGCTTCTTTATTATTATTATTATTATTATTATTATTATTATTATTGTTTAATGCGGATGAAGGAGAAAGTTGAAATATTATTCTGCGCTGCTGGCTTGTGTTCTGGCCCTGTGTAGCTCTAATACAGCAGGCCTCCTCTCCCTTTTCTTTGTTGTAGTAAAACCAGCCATTGTTCTATTTTGCACACTGCGCAGAGCCCGGGGAATGTGTTTTCTGAGCAGTCAGAATATACATGAAAAGAGAGCTGCTGTGCTTGTGTAGTGTCCCTGGATGAATCGGGCCCGGCTGTGAGGCCCCATGGTGGAACCAGAGCAGCATTCTTATTCCACTCCATCACCGCATGGAGCAGAGCGGGACGGGCCGGCCAATCGCAAGCCTGACAGTAAGCCTTTTGATTTCGCATGGAAGCCTCTGTCAAGCTGGGCCCAGGGAAGGGGGATGGAGCCCTGACTGGACACCACACTGCTGCCGGTTTGATTTCCCAGCCCAACCGCAGAGCTGCTTGATTGGAATAGTTGGAAGAACAGTCTCCTGGAATTTGATTGCCGCAGTTTAGCCAGTGCCCCCAGAATATCTGACTTGGAGCAGCCCTGGCTCAGTCAGGTGGTGATTAACCCTCCTGCAGCTAATTACCCGCGCTAGTCTTTCAGCCTCTTTTATTGTGTTAATAAAGCTCTTAAATGAGGGGCTGATAGTTGAAGCAGTTTGGAGGAGACTCCAGCTCCGATGTGGTTTTTTGTATTTTCGATTGTTTAAACAGAGTTACAAATTAGGTTGGTGTTTGCATAAAAAAAAAAAACACTTCTGGCAAATTCTTATTATTGCAGAACTCTCTTCATCCACAGAGGAACATTGTGTTTCACTGTAAAAAACCCTGCTGTGAACAGACAGGAAGCTGGCATGGACTGTGCTGGATGAACTGTAAAAAAAAAAAAAACATCTACAGCCAGTCTTTGCCAGAAGAAAAGCTAGATTGTTTAATAATGAACTGGATTGCCATTGATTCAGTATGCGATTTGCAGCATAAGATGTGTGTGTGTGTGTGTGTGTGTGTGTGTGTGTGTGTGTATATATATATATATATATATATATATATATATATTGGGGGTAAGTGATACAGACGTATCAGCTGCTTGACGTTATCAGCTGCTTGACGTTTATAGTTTTATAGAATTTGCAAATGTTTAATACAGGAATATAAAACACACATCTCCTCTAAATCTAAACCCTAAATCTGCCTGTGGTGGCTTTGTTTGCACTATTCTGTATACAAGGAGAAATAAGATGGGGGTGAGTTGCTGCTTGTGTGTGTGGACTGTACACAGTGTCAGGTGATTCTGTCCCCACGCTGCACATCGTCAATGAAGACCCAATTGATTTGTTTTCCTGCAGTGTAAGGTTGCTAACTAAGGTGCCTGTTTATAACAGATCATTGCCTGTCCGTTCCTATATACCATCATTGCCTGTCCGTTCCTATATACCATCATTGCCTGTCCGGTCCTATATGCCATCATTGCCTGTCCGTTCCTATATACCATCATTGCCTGCCCGGTCCTATATACCATCATTGCCTGCCCATTCCTATATGTCATCATTGCCTGTCCGTTCCTATATACCATCATTGCCTGCCCGGTCCTATATACCATCATTGCCTGTCTTCCTATATACCATCACTGCCTGCCCGGTCCTATATACCATCATTGCCTGTCCGTTCCTATATACCATTAAGGTGTGTGCTTGTTAAGCAGTGGTTTCCATTGGTGTAACTGGCTGGGGATTGCATTTCATGCTCCTGCCTCGTCCCGAATCGGGGAGGGGGGCTCATTTGTATGGGGAGGGGATTAGCTGGAATCGACTGCAGCGTGACCCAGGGGAGCGGTGAGCGCACTGGCTGACGAGAGCGAGCAGTCTGCAAGATTAGAACAGAGCCCTGGTCACTCAGTGGAGAGCCTTCGTCGTGCTTCCGTTTCGATCGGCCCACCTCAAAGCCTCACCGCTGGCAGACAGGACCTGAGCGGCTTACACAGGGGCAGACTGACCCATCCAGGGATTTCCCTTTCCCTCCTTCTCTTTCCCAGTATTTGTTCAGCTGCTGCTGGAGACTGAGTTACATGTGCCAGTGCCACATCCTTGCTGTGTGTGTTTTGAGATCTGTTAGCCATTATGCAGCCCGTTGCACGAAACTACGTATCCCTGCTTCACGAGAAGGCAGCAATTACAACATTCCTAGAAATGAAGGCTTCTTTAACAATTCCTTCTGGGTTTTTTATTTTTTGGATTTAGGAAGCTGTCATTAACTCCATCTCTCTGCATGCAAGCTACAGTAGTAACCTCTCAGATGAACTCAAACTGGACATCCTTCTCCAGTCCGGAGCAGAGCATTGAAGCCATCCCTTTGTAGTCCCACAGCCACCCAGGGGCAGGCAGACTGAGGGAGTGCTGGTGCCAAGGTGCAGGGAGCCTCAGTCAGTGGGTATCATTGCAGGGAGCCTCAGTCAGTGGGTATCGTTGCTGCTCAGTGAGTCAGCGCCCTCATATTTTGGGTTTGCTTGTCTGACTGTCCTTCTCCGATATGCTGCTTCAATATTGAAATCTGAAAACTGATTCTTGCACTGACCTGGACCTTTTATATCTAGACATTGTTAATCTGTACAGTAAAGGGTCTGCAGATTGATGACTTCTTAATGATTTAATACCTGTTTGTGGACAGACGACTTTGTCATAAGTGGTTAAAGGTTGAGGGGGCGGCTATCAGTGAAGTCATCCCAATTGAGATCTGAAATGATTTCACTTGCAGCGCAGGTCACGGTTCACACCCCAGCCCCCAGGAGAGAGAGAAAGAGAGAGTGCGACTTCAAAACGAAATCGTAAATTGTTTTATTTAAACAGTTTTTCCTGCAAGCGAGGCAGATAGGTGGTTTTCTTTCATGTGCGCCTGTGATTTTAATGAAGTCTGATCAGCGAGATCTGACAGCCTCTTGATGCCTTTGGATGTTGCTACACTGGTGGTATGAAGATGCTGAAGTAGGCTTCAGTGATGAAGCCCACCCACTGACTCTCCTTGAACACATCGTAGAGGTGTCGACGTCCCTACCACTCTGTAAGAGCGAGCAGAACGTCACGCCAATTAAAACAAAAAGAAGAGCAACACTTTCCAGTAAGTGGCAGTTCAGATGTGCTGAAGTGTGGCTGCAGGATTTCTCACACACTGATTAGGGTTATAAAGGGTTATATGGGATACAATACATTGAGCATACAACTGCATTGAGTCCCTGTCAGTATCCAGGTATACTGCACATCCCATATTGTTACAAAACATCTGGGATAAGCCACTGCCGAGACACCCAGATGTGCGTGTTTTTATTTTATTTATTTATTTATATATAAGAGATCAGCTGTTTCTTCTGCACTTTGCTTTGGCTCTGAACAGATGTTCTGTATTAAAAGATACTCCCCTTTTCAAAATGCTGTGAACATTTTATTATTATTATTATTTGTTTATTTAGCAGACGCCTTTATCCAAGGCGACTTACAGAGACTAGGGTGTGTGAACTATGCATCAGCTGCAGAGTCACTTACAATTATGTCTCACCCGAAAGACGGAGCACAAGGAGGTTAAGTGACTTGCTCAGGGTCACACAATGAGTCAGTGGCTGAGGTGGGATTTGAACCGGGGACCTCCTGGTTACAAGCCCTTTTCTGGCCCTTTTCTTTATATGAGATGTACAGTAGAAAAAATAATTTAATAAAAAAAATTGGAGGGGGGGGGGGGTTAATTGTGACAAACTAAGTTACTGTCGATTTGAGAGCCAAATGCTGTTTGATTTCAATGAGCCTCGTTAGGCTAACAGGTGAAACACGTTAGCAGGATAAGCAGCCTTTTTGAAAATCCCTGGTAAGATGAAAATGTCCTCCAAATACTGAACTGACATATTTCCTTTGTTGTGAATCCGTGTGCGTTAATATTGATTTTTGACTCCGATCTTGGAAATCCTGTTTCTGCTCTCCTGGGCTTTCCTGCGCTACACTAATAATGCATTGTCATCCCTAATATCTCACATCATTGACACAACAATATTCATATTAGTGCCTTTTACATTCAAGTAACCTTCAAACAGCTCGTGTTGGATGCATTGTTTCACCAAAGGGCTGAACACTGCTAGGCTGTTTTTAAAACGGGCTTAGTGATCTGATATTTAAATATCAGTACAAGCTTCCTTCATATACAGACACTGTGCATGGAGATGACACTGATTTAAGACAGTTTCAGACACTAGATCATTTAGAATAAATGTAGACAATTTGGCAGACCCTGTGAATTACTGAGACACAGAGAGGCTGTTCCTGCTCGTGGAAGACAATGTTAAGTGGCAGGCATCTCTGCTCAGACTGTATGGAATAGCTTGGTAGCAGGCTGTTTAGAATGAGCTGTGTTTGTGTCTCTGGAGGTGTGGACTCTACTCTCTGCAACGCCTTCCTAGGGGGGGAGCAGACACTCTCCTGAGTTTACTGTTTGTTCCTGCAGTGTGCAACTAATGGAGTCCGGGCGTAAAGTAGTTCCCTCGTGTGTACAGGCTGGACGATTCAAACCGCCTTACGATCTTCCAGCGACGATGTCTAGCTGACGCAGGCAGCAATGTCTGATCCTGTGAATAAAAAAATAAAAAAGCTGTATGAAACTATTCTGATGGCTTCTTTGACAAGTGTCTAGAACAGCTTTAAAATAACTGCCGAATAGTCCCGATGCTTGGAAAGTGGCTCCAGACATCCCAATTGGAAAGGTGAAGAGACCCTCATTTGGAATAAGCTTCCCTGTGTGAGATGTTGCCTGCAATGTGTCTGCTGTGTTTATAAAGGGTTAGAAACACGTGGATGCACATGGTTTTACACAAGCTTTACAAGGAGCCCTGGACTGAATAAAAAGGGTTACATGGGTCATAAAATCAGTGAGAAACCTTTGTGTGTGTGTGTGAGTTTCTAGGACCGGGCTGAAGACAGTTGAAAAAGTAAAGTGTAAATTCAGCCTCTGTATTATTCCTCTGTATGTAATTCAAACTGTATTTGTAGTTTTGCATTTTTAAAAGTGAATATGTATATATTTAACAGCAGGTCACTCAGGGATACTGGAATTGACTTAAAAAATCTAAAATCCATCTAAATATGAGGCTGCTACTGCATGTGCCAAGTAACCCCCCTCACGAGTTCAAGGGCCAGCGACTTATTTATTAATTTCTTTATTTTATTTGGTTGTTTTGAATTTCTTCCTTACTATATATATTTATATATATATTTTGGCTGAACAGAAAGCTCTGTCTCACCTTTCTGGTGCCGGCCAGCCTGCCTCTGCCTCCTTATCCGAGAGCACGTGGTCAGAAGGAGCAAGGTCACTCCTGCAGCTCTGGGACAGGCTCTGTGCTGGGCTTGGCGGTGGTTCCTCTGGCCCGCCCTCCTCTCTCGCTCTCGAGGTGCAGATGGCCACATTTGCAGGTTAACTGGAACAGCTGGAGGTGCATTATTAGCTTCCTGCTGCTCGTTCATATTTGCTTAGATTTTTTTTCTTCTTCTTTAGTGACAGATAATTTAGTCAGTAGACCAAAGACGTAGCTGGTGTCGTCGTCATCATCATCATCATCATCATCATCATCATCATCAATAATAATAATAATAATAATAATAATAATAATAATAATAATAATAATAATAATAATAATAATAATACAAATGTAAAAAAGGGAAAGAGCAAAACAAAAAACAGCCCTCTTGCGTGAAATTCAGCGACTGGATGAACAATCTGGAGCTGAAATGATGTTGCAGTTGCTCGTCCCTTTAATTTCAGCTGACACGGTGAAATTAACCAGAAATTACAGCACATGATTCCCCAAGAGACGCCCCTGACAATAAGCATTGTATTGAAATCATTCGTGGGGATCGCTTTTAGCCAAATTTGTGAGATGATCCGTAAACACACACACAAACACATGTGCATACAGTGCGTCTAAATGTAGCAATAAATCTAAAATAGTGGGACTTCTGAAAGCACTGTGGATTATTTCATCTAAAATCTGTTAGTTAATCTTGAAAGTCCAAGACCGTGCCAGCTTTGAAGAAGGCTGCATTATTTAGGGAATAACCTTCAAAAACCAGCCAGGAAGGACACAATTCTACTTTGCAAATAACTTACAACACATTCATCCTTTGCTATCTTTTATTTTTTTTTAAACATAGATATCTCAATAGAGGGGCCAAAGCATAATGTAGTGCTTCACTGAATGACAGCTGGGCTCCCCCTCTTCTCATTGGGGTTCCCCACTATCCTGTTAGAACATTGCCAAAGAGAACAAGACGAGTGTAGGGGAGTGCTGGGGGTGTGTCCGCTGTGGGGCGGTGTTCTTGTATTCAATCTGGACGATTGTAGGAGAGTGCTGGGGGTGTGTCCTATTCAATCCGGGCGAGTGTAGGACAGTGCTGGGGGTGTGTCCTGTTCAATCTGGACGAGTGTAGGACAGTGCTGGGGGTGTGTCCTATTCAATCCGGGCGAGTGTAGGACAGTGCTGGGGGGTGTCCTATTCAACCTGGACGAGTGTAGGACAGTGCTGGGGGTGTGTCCACTGTGGGGTGGCGTTCTTGTATTCAATCTGGACGAGTGTAGTAGAGTGCTGGGGGTGTGTCCTATTCAATCTGGACGAGTGTAGGAGAGTGCTGGGGGTGTGTCCTATTCAATCTGGACAAGTGTAGGGGACTGCTGGGGGTGTGTCCGCAGTGGGGTGGCGTTCTCGTATTCAATCTGGACGAGTGTAGGAGTGTGCTGGGGGGGTGTCCTATTCCATCTGGACGAGTGTAGGACAGTGCTGGGGGGGTGTCCTATTCAATCTGGACGAGTGTAGGAGAGTGCTGGGGGTGTGTCCGCTGTGGGGCAGCGTTCTCGTATTCAATCTGGACGAGTGTAGGGGAGTGCTGGGGGTGTGTCCGCTGTGGGGCGGCGTTCTCGTATTCAATCTGGACGAGTATACGGGAGTGCTGGGGGTGTGTCCGCTGTGGGGCGGCGTTCTCGTATTCAATCTGGACGAGTGTAGGAGAGTGCTGGGGGGTGTCCTATTCAATGTGGATGAGTGTAGGAGAGTGCTGGGGGGTGTCCTATTCAATCTGGACGAGTGTAGGAGAGTGCTGGGGGTGTGTCCGCTGTGGGGCGGCGTTCTCGTATTCAATCTGGACGAGTGTAGGGGAGTGCTGGGGGTGTGTCCGCTGTGGGGCGGCGTTCTCGTATTCAATCTGGACGAGTGTAGGGGAGTGCTGGGGGTGTGTCCGCTGTGGGGCGGCGTTCTCGTATTCAATCTGGACGAGTGTAGGAGAGTGCTGGGAGTGTGTCCGCTGTGGGGCGGCGTTCTCGTATTTAATCTGGACGAGTGTAGGAGAGTGCTGGGGGGTGTCCTATTCAATGTGGACGAGTGTAGTAGAGTGCTGGGGGGTGTCCTATTCAACCTGGACGAGTGTAGGACAGTGCTGGGGTTGTGTCCGCTGTGGGGCGGCGTTCTCGTATTCAATCTGGACGAGTGTAGGAGAGTGCTGGGGGGTGTCCTATTCAATGTGGATGAGTGTAGGAGAGTGCTGGGGGGTGTCCTATTCAATCTGGACGAGTGTAGGACAGTGCTAGGGGTGTGTCCGCTGTGGGGCGGCGTTCTCGTTTTCAATCTTACACCGAGAGGACAGCCAGGTACCTTGCTGATACAGACACTGAATGCCAGGATCCAAATGCAATAAAACAAAATCAAATCTGGTCCCTGCTTCTCTGTTACTCCAATATTACATTAGGCAGTATATTAACCACAGCAAAGCGCTGTCCATACCTTAATTAACCATCTGTGGTCTAAAACCCTTTTGGCAGAAATGTGTTCGGGATACAGAGAGCTCACATGCTTCTCCTTCCAGGAACGGGTCGTGATATCGATGCGAAAAATCCACCGTCCGTCGTCTGTTCAAATAAACTTCGGACAGCCTGTGCGTGGCTCACTCTGCTCCGTTAGTTCACATGAGAAATTCACTAGCCCTTCCAGGTGTTCAGCTTGTGCACACCTGAGCGAGTCCTGCAGTGTGTGCAGTGAGGGAGCTGCCATGGCTAGAATTTACTTAGGGAGTCTTCCTGACAGTCTGTGTCTTCTATTTATATAGAATTACCCAATGGATGTGCCGCGGTGCCCCAGGAATACAGCTCCTCTCATTGTAACACCTGTGTTGTTAGCAGCCTGGCAGTATCTTTAATAGATGGTGTTTGCTCATGCCCTGGCACTGTTTTAAGCACACACCTTAAAACACAGCAATAAGTGCGGAACAGGGAAGGAAGAAAAAGCATTATGCTTGAAGCAAATAGAAGCTAAGGGAGTGATTTGTCCTTAACAAGCTTATAAAGACTTGAGTCATTTGCAAGTTTATTGGTGTGCTGATTACAGCAATTCCCACATGGACACTTTTGAATGTAAATTAACATTCAAAACACAAATATCTTTGCATAGATTATATAAAATCCAATAGTCTGAAACAGCCCTTTATGCTGGAGCGGCTTGTGTGAGGGTATTTAGGTATTCTGGTAGTGTGTGTTAGTATTCTTGTGTGCGCTGGTATTCTGGTAGTGTATTCTATTTATTTTTAAGAAACTGTCCACTTTGCATTCAGGCTTGTGGATTCTGTGACACACACGGGTGCTGGAGGAGACACAGCACCAGGGAGCCCAGCTTCAGAAAACATCTTGGTTTTGGTCTGTGTGGGAGTGCAAGTTGCAGAAGGAAAACATCCTGATCCTGTGGAAATGAAAATGGATTTGCAGCCAACGTGTGTCGGCTAGGAAGCCTACTAGAAGGAAGAGCAGGCTTGGTTACCAGTCCTGTTTGTGTATTAGGTCCCTATGAGAACAGAGGCTTCTGCTGTAAGTACAGTGTCTATTTGGCTTTCCGAGTGTACTGATACTCTCTGAGGGTCCCTGCTATTGGACTCTCAGGGTCACTGGTTATCCAGCACTGTATTTGCACGCCTTCCACTCTGGTTGCGATGAGGTTTGGTAGAGAAGGATCAGCCCCCATCAGGAGGTATTAGAAAACCTCAATCTGCAGTCTGTAAGCAAAAGGGTGGTGTTGTTTTCTTAACATATTGCTACCTGTTATATATGCATAGGATGAACAGTACAGGAGAGAATGAACACAGAAGGAAGGAGAAGGATGAACAGTACAGGAGAGAATGAACACAGAAGGAAGGAGAAGGGAAGCAGTGTAGTGTAGACTCGTGCTCGCTGGCAGGGCCGTGCTTCCACAGTTATTTGCTGTAGTTAACAGGAAATGTGTGAAAAGCAGTTGAGCTGAAATGGGGAAACAACAGGCGATATTTTGTTAATTTTATCAACTGAAAAGTGGAACAGTGGGAGCAGCGCTCTGTCTATATCGGCACGGTATGTGCCTCGGCCCTATATCTGCCCTGCGCGTGGGTCAGCTGCAGTGTTGAGCTTTCTCTCCGAGTTGCTATGGCAACCCACCTTGTCAGCCCCTGAGGAACCTCCCTTTCTCCCCAGGTGACTCTTCCTTTGTCCACACCATCAATCCCCAGCAATGGAAAGGCCCAGATTGAACCTAATTGTCAGAGCAGTGTTTTGAAGAGCCTCTCTGTCTCTGGGGTCCCTGGTTAAGGCCGGCAGAGCTCATTTGAGTCTCGTGGAGCCCCTGGGGACCGGGATGTGGGTCCCCAAGTTGTCAGGATGGTATTCAGAGCGGGTCCCCCGAGGTGTGAAGCAGGGCGCAACCTGGTCCCCCCAGATTAATTAAGTTGCAATATATCTGAAAAATAGCACCAATGTTTTTGCAAAATATGACTCACCCCGGCAGAGTTACTGGAATAACAAACTGCAATAAATAAATGAGCTGCTTCTCTCTTTCTCTCCCTTTCTCTCTCTCTCTCCACTTTCTCTCTCTCTCCCTCTCTCTCTCCCTTTCTCTCCTCTCTCTCCCTCCCTTTCTCTCTCCTTTTCTCTCCTCTCACTCCCTTTCCTCCTCTATCTCTCCCTCTCCTCCTCTATCTCTTCCTCTCTCTCTCTCTCTCTCGCTATTAGTTTCTTAGAAAGCTCCCATCAGTTATTCTGAGTGTGTCGGCCTTGTGCAGTTTCTCATTAAGACGGTGCATACCTTTTTTTTTTTTCAGTTGGAGTTAAATACTTCCCCCCCGAGTTGCTCTGCACACCTAATGGCTTCTAACAGCTTTATTGTGAATTTTGCCGCTTCGGGAATTGCGGTTTGACTTGTGGATCTGAAAAGAGGTGTAAGAGGAAGTAGCTGTGGATTGCTGGCATTTTTTTTTTTTCCCCAATACAATATTTTGTTCAAAGGTAATATAGTGGTAATGTGTTGCATTACTAGCTACATGGATAATCATTTGTGTTATTACTAAAGGGTGGCTAAGTTTGGCTCCACCCAGGTTTCACCTTCAGAGATCAGATGATCTTCCTTCCAGCAGCCCTTCCCCGAGGACCCCAATGGAAATGATTGTGTGTCTGCCAGGGATCAAATGCTCTTTGAGACAAACGTATGCAGGCAGGACGTTCCAGGAGGCTGTGATCTCCCTGTGATGTTGCTTCCACTTTGTGTCTGACACAGCTTAAAGCTGACGGGATCCAGCAGATTAGGCCCATTTAAAGGAGGGAGCGTGCCCTCTTATTGTACTGAGAACAAGGTGCAAAAATGATGCAGGTGCAAAAAAGGTGCATTTATTAAAGGCCTCTTTGAACATTAACAAACACACACACAGGAACACACTCACTAGAACATCCAATTATCTTGGACTTGCATGCATATCTTGTGCTTTCCCACATGGTGTGTGTATAAATAATATTCTTTCCAGTGCTGTTTTGCTTCCACCTAAAAAAAACAAATCTCTATATTTGAGAGCTTTGCTTTTCGATGCTGGCCTGTGTTATGGTACCTTTTGCTTTGGGCCATCCTGGGATTACTACACTGTGTTATCTTATCAACAAGAGTAATTCAAAGTCGCTCCCTCCCTTCTGTGAATTCATTTTCCGTAAAGCAGGGATTAGCACCCGTGTGCCGTGGCTTTCATATTAAGCCTAGATGGGATTCAATCAAGGCAGAAGAAAAGCCCTGCAGATTTCGTGGTTTCAATCTTGAAGACTTCATTAACCCCGCTAGGCGTGTGCGCCCCTGTCAGGGTGTAAAAGGGATTCTTTCGGAAAACGAGGCTGCAGATTTCCAGTCATACCGGCCCGGGACCCTGCGGTTCTGATCTAATCGGGCTGAAAACAGTCACTGCGGTTCTGATGTAATCGGGCTGAAAATGGCTGTGCTGTTTTCCAGGGCATGAACGATAAGAGAGCACAGATCCGCAGCAGGGCTGCACAATCTCCCTTTCATTCCTAAGGGAAGCAGTGATGTCATCGGTGTGCCTTAAAATAGCCCTACAGTACTGCGATGATGGGAAGCTTATACTAGTGCTCTAGAGCTGGACACAACTTTAGCATCTAACAATTGCTTCAGTTAAGGAACAGAAATGCTGACTGCTTTTGGTTCTTGATTTCAGCCCTCCTCTGCTTATAAGCATGGCTTTGAAAACTTTCCTTGCTCACACATACGTGAAGTTGGAGAAGCACAAAGGTGGATTCAGATTGCAAAGTGTTCTTGAAGTTTTTCTTTTTCTTTTTTTATTAACCCCGTACCTCTGTACAATCCCCCGTTGTATTGGATATGCTCTGAATATGTGAGATCTTGGTTTGGTTTGCTTTTCAGACTTGAAGGATGTGTACACAGAGCATGGAAACAGACAGCACAAGCTGCTAACCCAGGCTGTGAGGAGGCCTGTAGCGGCTCCAGTCCCACCCATCATCACAACTCTTGACATATTCAGCCTGTAAACAAAAATATCAATGAAATTTATACCCCAAAGCATTTTTGTTTTTGACCCGTTTCCTTATGTTTCCTGTGACTGTGAACAATGACATTAAAAGAGTGCGTGCGTGTGTGCAGGGCCATGTGAAGGGAGAGCGTTCAGAGTGCAGCACTCACACAGGTAATGTGCAGCTCAGTCTTCATGGAAAGAGTGCGTGCGTGTATGCAGGGCCATATGAAGGGAGAGCGTTCAGAGTGCAGCACTCACACAGGTAATGTGCAGCTCAGTCTTCATGGAAAGAGTGCGTGCATGTGTGCAGGGCCATGTGAAGGGAGAGCGTTCAGAGTGCAGCACTCACACAGGTAATGTGCAGCTCAGTCTTCATGGAAAGAGTGCGTGCATGTGTGCAGGGCCATGTGAAGGGAGAGCGTTCAGAGTGCAGCACTCACACAGGTAATGTGCAGCTCAGTCTTCATGGAAAGAGTGCGTGCATGTGTGCAGGGCCATGTGAAGGGAGAGCGTTCAGAGTGCAGCACTCACACAGGTAATGTGCAGCTCAGTCTTCATGGAAAGAGTGCGTGCGTGTGTGCAGGGCCATGTGAAGGGAGAGCGTTCAGAGTGCAGCACTCACACAGGTAATGTGCAGCTCAGTCTTCATGGAAAGAGTGCGTGCGTGTGTGCAGGGCCATGTGAAGGGAGAGCGTTCAGAGTGCAGCACTCACACAGGTAATGTGCAGCTCAGTCTTCATGGAAAGACACAGGTATAAACAATCCAGTGCCGTCCATGGAAAGGTCAACTTCCAGTTTGAGGGTTTAAACCCCCAGTGTCTCCCCTTGCAGCACACTGGAGCTGCAGTGTGGTGCACAGGGTTAGTGTGCTGGTCTTAAGAAGTCCTGCCTCTTCTCATAAACAACTTCTGCTCCTGCTGCTGCCGCTAGATACTAACGTGACATGTCAGTAACAAGTTGTTTCATTTTGAATTTTGCAGAGGAAGGCATCAATCACGAGTGCAAGCTGTGTAACCAGATGTTTGATTCTCCAGCGAAGCTCTTGTGTCACCTGATTGAGCACAGCTTCGAGGGCATGGGCGGCACGTTCAAATGCCCCGTGTGCTTCACAGGTAAGCCAGACCACTGGGGCTCCTTCCTTAGCTTCTGTTTGTGCCTGTCTGATTGTTTTAACCCTGTGGAGGTTTGGAGTTGAACTGGGTTGCAGAATGCGGGTGCAGTTGAGCACGAATGGAGCCGCTTGTGTTAAAAGTGGGTTACGTTGTGTGTAGCTTGTCACACAATGCATCCACTTACTGTAAATCACAAGATTGTACTGAGGAACTAGTATGAAACAAGAGTTATTTAGAATGTATGTTCTGTGCACAAGATAACATCTATACGCTAGATAAAATATACTGGAGTTTTGATGAACCCTTAACAGTGATTGGTTAATTTCTCGTGTGTCATACAAATGGAAGTCTTTTAGTTGAACCCTAGATTTTGGCTGTTGTTTAGTATTTGATCAACAGCCCTGAAGGCACGGAGACGCACTGGATAAACGCAAGGCCACTCCTGGGTCTCAGCTGAAGGCACGGAGACGCACTGGATAAATGCAAGGCCACTCCTGAGTCTCAGCTGAAGGCACGGAGACGCACTGGATAAATGCAAGGCCACTCCTGAGTCTCAGCTGAAGGCACGGAGACGCACTGGATAAATGCAAGGCCACTCCTGAGTCTCAGCTGAAGGCACGGAGACGCACTGGATAAATGCAAGGCCACTCCTGAGTCTCAGCTGAAGGCACGGAGACGCACTGGATAAACGCAAGGCCACTCCTGAGTCTCAGCTGAAGGCTGCTTTCCCTTCGTCCTGGATTCCCAGCTGATCCCATTCATCCATTCACCTGTTTGTTTTTTTTGTTTGTTTTTTTTGAGGGTTTTGATCCTGCCCTGTCAGACGTTTGCCTCTTTTTGTGTTTCTCACAGCACTGAACAACGGAGCACATGTTTTTTTGTTTACTGTTTTCTTATTTATTTATTTATTTACCTGGTGGGATGAAGGCCTCTCTCTTTTAAAGTTTTGCTCTATTCCATGGTGCTCATAAATAAGTGAAGCCTCAATCTTTGGGAGTTGAATCATTTATACCTTTTATCATTGCAAACTAAATTAGCTGAAACTAAAACAATGATTTATTGATAAATACACAGTTGAATTATTATGCTGATGGGGTGTGGTTGAGCTGTAAAGCTGTGAATAACTGCAATTGTCTCAGTACTAAGCTGCTCTCCTGTGTTGCTCTCAGTCTGTGATTCTCAATACTAACCTGCTTTCCTGTGTTGCTCTCAGTCTGCGATTCTCAATACTAAGCTGCTGTCCTGTGTTGCTCTCTTTGTGATTGTCTCAGTTCTAAGCTGCTCTCCTGTGTTGCTCTCAGTCTGTGATTCTCAATACTAACCTGCTTTCCTGTGTTGTTCAGTCTTTGTACAGGCCAACAAGCTCCAGCAGCACATCTTCGCAGTGCACGGGCAGGAGGACAAGATCTACGACTGCTCCCAGTGTCCGCAGAAATTCTTCTTCCAGACTGAGCTGCAGGTACGTATAGTACAGGGCACGCACATGCACATGCACACCACAACCAGAGGGGGCATCGTCAGCATGACTGAAGCACATTTATTTCAAGGAAATTTAAATAAGAACCATCCAGGCCAGTGATCAATTGCGCCTCTCAGCTACCCACAACACATCCCACAATACATCATAATGGACTGCAGATTGATTGATTGATTGATTGATTGATTGATTGATTTTTATTATTATTTATTTGTATCTCAATTACTTGTTTTCTTTGAATCCTAAACTGTAGGTTTATACTCCACTATATATACTATTTTCCTATATGATATAATAGTATATATGCTATTATAGTATTTGCTCAACTACTGTACTTGGTTACATGCAGAGTAGTGATACATTCACCAGACTTGCTGGCTAAGAGGTTCAGTGAACACAATTCTCTAACACGTGCCAGTGATGATTAGGAGCCATGCCTGGTTCTGCTATCATACTATCAATGTAACCCTGTGTGTGTGTGTGTGTGTGTGTGTGCGCGTGTGTGCGTGTGTGTGTGCGTGTCTGTGTGTGTGTGTGTGTGCGTGTCTGTGTGTGTGTGTGTGCGTGTCTGTGTGTGTGTGCGTGTCTGTGTGTGTGTGTGTCCGTGTCTGTGCGTCCATGAAGCAAAAAGAAAGGCCCGTTCTATAAGCTCTCCTCTGCAGGGTGTCTGCGTCCTCGCAGACTGAACTGCTCCTGTGTATCAACCGTTACAGTGCCACCTCAGATAAGAGGAGTGTAATTAGGGTCTCCAGACACCGTCTTGCTTTCAGCTTGCCCATATCGCTGTGACAGTTTGCCACGGCTCCTTGCATGCCGGAGCTCTCCGGAGACCCAGAGAGATGGGACAACACTCGCTGCCACTGCCCCTCTGCCTCTGGAAAGGGTGCTATCCAGAAAAACTCCCATATTCTGCGCAACAGGTATTTTCTTTTACGGAAGGGGCAGAATCGAATGTGGTGTAATGATTCCAGTTTAGAGTTTGTTCAGAGTCTGTTTTGTAACATAATATACAGAATACTCCACTAATACTAATATCTGAACAAGTACAGTGCTGCTGAAAAGAACTGCACATGGGCATCTTGAAATAACCTCTTAGAAGAATTCAGGGACATGCACAACCGCCTGTCCAGTCTCTAATTGGGTCTGTAATAGCTGTGCATCTTCCAATCTGAATCGCCCTGCAATTAAAGCTTTGAAACTCTCAAGACCTTGCTGGTTTGATGGGCAGTCCTCACACAGACCCAGCCCTCGCTTTCCCCCTCACCGCACAGGATTGACCTGGTTAAGGAAGATTTTAATTGGAGTAACCCATCGCTGCCGTTCCCCTGGCTGACCTATATCTTCTCAGTCCACTACTGTGAATCCTTGCAACACCGATGACAGTGAGCAAAAATGTGAGCTGTTTGGCATCTGGATCCATTGTAAATTTACCAGCAGGTGAACGGCAGGGCTTTTGCTGAAATGTTTTCTAAACCTGCGGCAAAATCATTCTGAAGTTAACCTTCAGATCGGGGTGCAAGTCCAGCCAGTCCCCAAACTGGGATTTTTTTTTTCTTTTTACCATATTTAAGTGCAGAACCTATGTTAGAAACCTGAAGTAGATTGAATTTTTCTTCTTCTTCTTCTTCTTCTTCTTCTTCTTCTTCTTCTTCTTCTTCTTCTACAGTTCTGCTGTTGTTTGAAACCTGTTAGTTGAGCCGTTAAAGTGAAACTCTGTTGGGTATCCATCACTGGCTGTAGGTGTCCAGAGTTGAAAAGCGCTGCAGTGGATTTGTTTTGGTTCTTGTTTTTGCCGTTACACAGCGACTGTCTGATTTGTTTCCCTGTTTATTCTCATGCTCAAGATGACCCGAGCCTCTTCTCAGCAGAAACTGAATCGCGCTTCAGTCTCTCCCAAGACTCTGCTTCTGTTTACTGCAGATTATATAGGAACAGAAAGAGAGAAAGAAACAGGTTGCTTGCTGTTTCCAGACATGACCAGATATGCTTGTGCGTTTTCACGAGAAACGTCTAGATCATTAAATATAATAGGTCTCAGCTGCAGTTTCGATCAGTGAAGCATGCACACAATTCATCACAAGTTAGGTGTGTCTTTGTAACTTCTCTCTGTGTTTTTACAGACCCTTTAGAAAGTGTGAGTGATCGTAGGAACAGTAAAGCAATGTAAAGTGGGGTGCAGCCATGCGGCTTTCTTTTATAGAGCCTGTAAGAATCAGCACTACAGGGACGCCTCCTCCCTGGACACATACATTATTTCGCAGTGTAGCATACGTCTTGTCTGGAGTGGAGAGCTGAACCAGTCCTTCTGCACTGCCTCCTCTCCTTCCTGCTTTAATTCAGGGTGAGTATCAGCCCCGCACAGGCTGGCAAAGGGCTATCGAATAAAGAAATATATATTTTAAAAGCAAAAGCTGTCGTGCCCCCCGGCCCCCAGGACTGTGGTTTATGAGAGTGTCTGTCATTCCCTTCCGCTTTTTTTCTAGATGAAAAGGCAATCGGTGAACAGGAACAGGCGGTGATGAAATGAACTTTCATTTGCTCAGATGAAGAAACTAAAAACAAGTGGGGTCTCCCTCTGCTTCAGCAGTGCAACCCAGCCCTCATACGTTTCTACAGCATAGTATTGTGTTAGTGTACAGTACATGTATTGAGATTTGGAGATGATGGGCGTTATAGTGTTACATTATAAGTCCTTACATTGAATAGGAACATTAACCTTGCCTCCTTGACTGCTTTCTCTTGAGCACTTTAGGTGGGCAAAAAAGTGCATAAGTCATCATGCGAGTGCAGCTGGCGTGATCTTTGAACCAGGACAGCGTGCACTGCACACAGAGAGAAAGCAGCACCAGAAATACAGCATCATAATTAGGAGCATCTAGATCCCACAGCATGCAAATCAATCACTAGAAATGAATTATTGAAGATTAAAAGTAATCAATAAATGGACAATGTACAGTATTAGTTAGCTACCGCATTGTCTCCTTGGGCATTCATTAATGGTATTGAACGTGGCTAGCATGTGACGAGACTACTCTGAATAAAGATATCGATACAGCAACTTAGCAGCTGCCTGTTTCATGCAGTGTAGGTACTCTGTGTGTGTCTATATATATATATATATATATATATATATATATATATATATATATATATATATATATATATATATATATATATATATATAACATGGTGCAAATACATAGTAAAACTCTGTGCTCTAGAATGGGTGTCTGATGCAGTAATAATGCAGTTTGTTATTCAGTATTCCAGTACTGGGGGGCAGGGCTTGCAAAGGGAACACCCTCTTCAGTGTGTAAGACCGCCCCCTGCTGCCTGTGCGTTCCTAATTGGTGAATAACTAACCAGCCTCACTTTGGCGGGGATTGCTTGTGAAGGATGCCAGCTAAATTGGGTTTGGAAGAGCTGTCCGGTCCATTTTGTAGCGCACTCCCGAGTGCGTTTACTGTCTTCTCTGAACTGCAAACTAGTGAACATATGAGGCTTTAAGAAGGCCATCTGTTAGTCTTAGACCCTTGGAATATTGTCAAAGTGCTCTAAAAATAATCCGAATCACACGCACACACACATGCACAGTGTGGTGAAGGGGATTCTGCATGTTGTGTGTGTGTGTGTGTGCATGTGCAGAGCCCAATGATTTGCAGTGTGTGCTTTTTGAAGTTGAAGTTGTTTGGGGCACATTCTTACACTGATAAACACACAGTCCTTGACATTAGCAGTCCGGCGGCATATACAGCTACAGCACCTGTTCTGCATTGCCAGCATTGAGAAGAAGAAGAGCACAGGGCAGAGAGAAGGGGAGGAGAGAGGGTGCAGGGGCAGAGTGGAGAGGGGAGCGCAAGGGCAGAGAGAAGAGGAGAGAGGGGCGCAGAAGCAGAGAGGAGAGGAGCGCAGGGGCAGAGAGAAGGGGGGAGTGCAAGGGCAGAGAGAAGAGGGGAGAGGGGCGCAGGGGCAGAGAGAAGGGGGGAGGAGAGAGGAGTGCAGGGGCAGAGAGGAGAGGGGAGCGCAAGGGCAGAGAGAAGAGGAGAGAGAGCAGAGGGCAGAGAGAAGGGGGAGAGAGAGGAGTGCAGGGGCAGAGGAGAGGGGAGCAAGGGCAGAGAGAGAGAGGAGAGGGGCGCAGGGGCAGAGAGAAGGGGAGGAGAGAGGAGTGCAGGGGCAGAGAAGAGAGGGGAGCAAGGGCAGAGAGAGAGAGAGAGAGAGAGCAGAGGGCAGAGAGGAGAGGGAGGGCAGAGGGCAGAGAGAGAGGAGATGGGCAGAGGGCAGAGAGGAGAGGGAGGCAAGGGCAGAGAGAAGAGGAGAGAGGGGCAGAGAGAGAGAGGAGAGGCAAGGGCAGAGAGAAGAGGAGAGAGGGCTTAGGGCAGAGAGGAGAGGGAGCATAGGGCAGAGAAGAGGAGAGGGGCTGAGGGGCAGAGAGGAGAGGAGCTAAAGGCAGAGAGAGAGGAGGAGAGAGGGCATAGAAGCAGAGAGGAGAGGAGCAGGGGCAGAGAGAGAGGAGAGGAGCGCAGGGGCAGAGAGAGGGGAGGAGAGAGGAGGCAGGGCAGAGAGGAGAGGGGAGCAAGGGCAGAGAGAAGAGGAGAGAGGGGCAGAAGCAGAGAGGAGAGGAGCAGGGGCAGAGAGAAGGGAGGAGAGAGGAGTGCAGGGGCAGAGAGGAGAGCGAAGAGGAGAGAGGAGCGCAGGGGCAGAGAGTAGAGGGGAAGAGGAGTGCAGGGGCAGAGAGGAGAGAGGGGCGCAGGGGCAGAGAGGAGAGTGCAGAGGCAGAGAGTGGCGCAGGGGCAAAGCAGAGAGGGGCGCAGGGGCAGAGGAGATGGGAGAGAGGAGAGGGGCACAGAGGAGGAGAGGGGAGCACAGGCAGAGAAAAGAGGAGAGAGTGGCGAGGGGCAGAGCAGAGAGGGGCAGAGGGCAGAGGAGATGGGAGCGCGGAGAGGAGAGGGGCACAGGGGAGGAGAGGTGAGCGCAGGGGCAGAGAGGAGAAGATAGTGGAGCACAAGGGAGGAGAGGATGGAGGGGCACGGAGAGGAGAGGGGGCACAGGGCATTGATTGGTGTAAGTCTTTACAGATGAGCTTATGAGAAAACAAGAAAGTGGAGCCGAATGTTTCTGCGTATTCCTTTAACTGTGGACTGTTAGCTTGCACTGTTTCAGTGGACTGTTACCTTACAGTGTTCTGTGTGTCATGGAATTGTTTTATGTCTATTTTTTTTTCTTTTTTTATAATGATCAAATAAAATAACCAAAAACAAAATCAGAGCTGTGTTCTTTGTCAGCCAGATTTCGCCTGGTTGAAGCAGGGATGGCTCTGCTGTCTGGTAATGAACTTCTCAGCCCATTAGTTGCCCTCCTCTTCACTTGAGACGCTTGACTACCCGAAGCAGAGCGCTTGTGGCCCTTTCAGCAGGGCCTTTTGGCTTCAGTGCGTTTATTGGATCAGATTGACTTTGTTTTTGTTCCAGTGCACGGCTGGCTACTTTTTTTAAATTTTATTTTTAACTATTAACGTTCCAGCCTGTTTGTTTCAGATTTTGAGACATTCAGCAGTGTCGTGCAGCTCGAGCTCAGTGGATGTGTTGTGCTGAGTTTCCCAGTGATGGGGATGTTGTGATGCTACAATCGCTCTGTAGAAACTGACATGCTCAGCTTCACCGCTTCCAAAGAAGGCCTGGACAGAAAACAAGGCTGTGGCAGCAGGATTGTTTTTGTGTCTTGGCAATCTAGTGTGTGGACCTTCTTTACCCAAGTTCAGTAAGTTCAGAAAAAAATAGCTCTGCTTTCCTGGGCAATACAGATTCAGTACTGTGTAGAATTCAGAGCTTCTGTATAAATATTCCTTTCTGTAATGTTTGCATTATAAACACAGTATATGCTTCTCAGTTGTTCTGTCAGGGGTCTCTTCAGTGTCAGTGTTCCTGGAGGTCTCCTTGTTTATTTTAGACACGCCCCTCTCTCTTCCCAAACATTGTGTTCTTGAAGTTCATTTTTCTTTTGTTCTAGCTTGTCAGTCTCTGATTTGATTCAGGTTTAGAACCACTACCTAATTGCCAGAGTCGAACAGTCTATAAGGTTAAAATAAATGCTGTATTAGATCCTTTCTGGTTCCCTGTTTGTGAGTGTGTGTGTGTGCAGTCTGTGTGCTACATTTAATGAAATGCTTGGAATTCATTGCTGTTTTAAAATGTCATTTCTATGTAATGGATTGTAACGGTACTTCCATCCATCTGAAACGACGTGCTTCACAGCTCCCTTCCATTGCAATTCAAACAGCTCAATGCAATTCCAGTGTTGACTTTGCTGATTCGCTGCTTTGAAATGGAAGGGTGTGATTAGTCGACTGTCACTTTCCTCGTTGACTGCTCGGTGCTGCCCCTAGTGTCTGATGCGGGTCACTCTTCTCGTTCTCCCTGGCTCGAGGAGGTGTGCTGGTAGAGGAGAGGGAGGCTCCTGTATTCAATTCAGATGTATTGAAGGTGAATTTGTTTAAAGGACACAGCTTTAATCCATAATTGGAACGGTTTTATTTATTTTTGGCATCTACAACAGTAGTTAGTATTTTTTTTTCAAGCTGCTGGCAATCTGGTCCCTTAAACCAGTGTAATTTGTGGCTCACTTGAACAGTGGTGATTTGAGGATACAGGGTGTGCTTGGTCAGCACTCAATGCAATTCTTTTTTTTTGCCGTGTGGAATATATTATGAGTTACCCGTGTGGAGTAGGTTTCACATTGAGAGAGTCGTTATCGGATTCAGAGCCCCATACCATTCTCTCCATTGAGCTCCTTGTTTAATCATTGCCGCAGTTCTTTGAATAAAGACCGCGTGCTTGTGTGCTGTCTGCTGACTCCGCATCCTCTCTGCAGTGACCAGTCCGAAACGAGCCTGGATTGGTCAGGCGTGACAGGGTGATAATGTCAAAGTGTCCACGCTGCTCTGGGGTAATAAACAGAGCTAACATGGAGCAATGAGCATAAGCCTCGTCTGAGACGTGTGCTTTTCATCATTGATTTGTTTTGTTTTTAAATGTATTAATATGTTAAAGAAAAAAAATACAACGTTGATTCTTGTATGTAAAATAAAGCCATCCCCCCCCCCCACTTATTTCTGGGTTTAGCTAGATGATTAAAATGTAACTGCAGTGTCTGGAGCGTTGTACAAGTCTGTCAGACTCAATATCATTTTCAGCTGTGGACTTCATTAATACATTCAGCAGCAAGTGTGGCACCTGCTGGCAGGTCAGTGCTACTGCACAGCCATTGGAAGAAGCAGTAAATTGTTTTTTTAATGGGGTCACTGTCGCCCTAAGAGATTAGGAACAGCACAGGAGCGTTCTCCAGATACACATCTTCCTGCAGCACAGTGAAAATACAGGAAAACAGGAGGAGTTCGGGCCAGGCACTGGGAATAAACTGTTGGCCTCGATTTGAATTGCCGATGTATTTATAAATGTACAGTATGTCTTGTTAAAATCAGTTCTATGTGACTATGTGAATCATTAACTTTTTTATTGGAAATTGGGTTTGTTGGTTCATTGTTTTAGAATGATGACACAAGTAAACAACCACTGTGTTCCTTTCAGGGGTTCTAACCACCAATCACATTGGGAGTAGAAAATTCATCAGCTGTCTGCTATGCAAAGCACAGCATTTTGAACCCCCTCCCATTGTACTGCCTGTTTTAGTTTCAAACACCTTATCCAATCCAAAACAATGTCTCCACAGACACACAGAGATCCATGCACAGACAGACACATGCACAGACAGACACATGCACAGACAGAGACAAGCACACGCACAGACACGCACACACAGAGACAGAGACACGCACAGACACACAGACACGAACACACAGAGACACGCACACACACAGAAACATACATACATACACACACACAGACAGATAGACACGCTCGCGCACACACAGAGACAGAGACACGCAGACACAGACACATGCACACAGACAGACAGACAGACAGACACACGCTCGCACACACAGACAGACCCAGAGACACACGCACACAGACAGACAGACACACACACGAGAAACTGCTGTTTGGTTCATAACAGCAATAATTCCCTGTGCAGCGGGCATAACCCAGTACCTGCCAGATTACTGACCTGGTCTTTTGTTAAGTGTCCTTGCCTTTGATTATCTATCCAGTGATGCCCGCTGTGTATTATTGCACAGCATTGCAGCGCCACTAACAACTGTCATTTTGGGCATTTTTTGCAGAGAATGCAAATCCCTCCCTTCATAACCCTTTAATGTTAGGACTGGGTTTCCTGCCAGCAAAGCGTTTGGATGTTAGGATGTGAGCGCCCGGGCCCTCTCCCTCGGGCATGTCATTGTGTGCTGTAATGGGCAGGAGGAGTGGGAGGCTGTGGGCACGGAGCTCATCTCTCGGGCATGTCGTTGTGTGCTGTAATGGGCAGGAGCAGTGGGAGGCTGTGGGCACGGAGTTCATCCCTCGGGCATGTCGTTGTGTGCTGTAATGGGCAGGAGGAGTGGGAGGCTGTGGGCACGGAGCTCATCTCTCGGGCATGTCGTTGTGTGCTGTAATGGGCAGGAGGAGTGGGAGGCTGTGGGCACGGAGCTCATCTCTCGGGCATGTCGTTGTGTGCTGTAATGGGCAGGAGGAGTGGGAGGCTGTGGGCACGGAGCTCATCTCTCGGGCATGTCGTTGTGTGCTGTAATGGGTAGGAGCAGTGGGAGGCTGTGGCCACGGAGCTCATCCCTTGGGCATGTCGTTGTGTGCTGTAATGGGCAGGAGGAGTGGGAGGCTGTGGGCACGGAGCTCATCTCTCGGGCATGTCATTGTGTGCTGTAATGGGTAGGAGCAGTGGGAGGCTGTGGGCACGGAGTTCATCCCTCGGCCATGTCATTGTGTGCTATAATGGGCAGGAGCAGTGGGAGGCTGTGGGCACGGAGCTCATCCCTCGGGCATGTCGTTGTGTGCTGTAATGGGTAGGAGCAGTGGGAGGCTGTGGGCACGGAGTTCATCCCTTGGCCATGTCATTGTGTGCTATAATGGGCAGGAGCAGTGGGAGGCTGTGGGCACGGAGCTCATCCCTCGGGCATGTCGTTGTGTGCTGTAATGGGTAGGAGCAGTGGGAGGCTGTGGGCACAAAGCTCATCCCTCGGGCATGTCGTTGTGTGCTGTAATGCGCAGGAGCAGTGGGAGGCTGTGGGTACGGAGCTCATCCCTTGGGCATGTCATTGTGTGCTGTGAATGGGCAGGAGCAGTGGGAGGCTGTGGGCACGGAGCTCATCTCTCGGGCATGTCGTTGTGTGCTGTAATGGGCAGGAGCAGTGGGAGGCTGTGGGCACAAAGCTCATCCCTCGGGCATGTCGTTGTGTGCTGTAATGGGAAGGAGCAGTGGGAGGCTGTGGGCATGGAGCTCATTATTTGACTCCTCATGCGTTCTTTTCTCTTCTCTTTCAGAACCACACGTTGAGTCAGCATGCACAGTGAGGAACCTCGCTCTGCCCAAGACGTGACGGGACACAGTGGGGCAGGAGGACCATTTGAACATTACATCCAATCAAAGTGTCATTTGCAACCCACACGTAAAATCTCGACGGATTTGGCAACAAAGTGCTGCTATTATGAGCAGTTGGAAATGAATATTAATGGAAGATATTAAAAGTATTCTACGTTCAGTATTTTTTATTGTCCTGCATTGAAGTAGAGCGTTCTGAGGGGGCATTGGGGGGGGAGGGAGGGAGGGAGGGATAAAAGGGGAAAAAAAGCTTCTGCCTCAAATTTCTCGTGTTAGAGGGATCTGCTTTGACTCTCTTGTCCTTTGTTGCTTCTTGTATCATATTGATAGTTGCTGATTTTTAGTCGTGGGTTTCCGTTTGTACCAGCTTTTACTTGCAGTTTTTAGGTACTCGTGCTGTGATGGGATTGCTTGCCAATCGTAATGAATATTTCTGACATTTTCCTTCTCTCTTTTTCTTCTTATGTTTTATTTTGTTTGTAATTACAAGAAGACTAATGCTTTGATTGGGTTTGCCAGTTCACCGGACAAGTGGTTCTTGTACAATGAATATCATCGGTTTCAGTGCAACTGGATGGTGTCTGCTTTTTAAATGTGAATTAACCTAATTGCAATAACTAGTACAGTAAAATAAAGGGAATCCATGCAGTGACTGTGTGTGTGTCCTTGTGTTTTTCCATTCGAGCCAGAGGAACAGAGCTCACAGGGGCAGCAGCAGCACAGGGGCAGACAGTCCTGCATACAGTGCAGATCTTACCTGGGTCAGTAAAGTGTAACAGGACAGAGGCTGAGCTCCAGCCAGTGACCCCGCGCACCGCAAGGCAGCATCTTAACCTCAATGCGAAGGAGCCAGGCTCGTCTGCATTCATAGTGTTAGAGCTCTTAACCTCATCTCAAGTAACCGATAGGGGACAGGATCCATTCTGACTGTACAGAACAGAAATAAAACCTCAGGATAAGCAGTTTTCTTCTGCAAAATAACCGACTTCAAGCATTCAGCCACAATCTAACAGCATGTCCTTAAACAGAGTGTCTTAATGTATAATTCACTTTAAATGCACACTGGAAATGTCCCACACAACATATTTAGCACCTCTGGTAAAAGAAAGTAATGAAAAAAAACAAGTTGCTATTATCTTCAAAGCTATGCGAATACTCCTTGTTAAATTCCTTGTTAAATAAACCTCCATCATTCTCTGAGCAAATTGGTATAATGAATATTACAAAATGGAAATGAAATTGCATAACTCGTGCATGTGAGACAGTGGTAAGCCTGCTTCATCTGCCTGTTCTGCACTGCATTGCTGTTTACATGTAAACTAGTAACACATGGGCTTTAACCCTGCCAGGTACCCCCTGTGAGCACTGAAGGGCTTTCATTAGGAGGGCTTTAACCCTGCCAGGGAGCCCCTGTGAGCACTGAAGGGCTTTCATTAGGAGGGCTTTAACCCTGCCAGGTACCTCCTGTGAGCACTGAAGGGCTTTCATTAGGAGGGCTTTAACCCTGCCAGGGAGCACCTGTGAGCACTGAAGGGCTTTCATTAGGAGGGCTTTAACCCTGCCAGGTACCCCCTGTGAGCACTGAAGGGCTTTCATTAGGAGGGCTTTAACCCTGCCAGGTACCCCCTGTGAGCACTGAAGGGCTTTCATTAGGAGGGCTTTAACCCTGCCAGGGAGCACCTGTGAGCACTGAAGGGCTTTCATTAGGAGGGCTTTAACCCTGCCAGGGAGCCCCTGTGAGCACTGAAGGGCTTTCATTAGGAGGGCTTTAACCCTGCCAGGTACCCCCTGTGAGCACTGAAGGGCTTTCATTAGGAGGGCTTTAACCCTGCCAGGTACCCCCTGTGAGCACTGAAGGGCTTTCATTAGGAGGGCTTTAACCCTGCCAGGGAGCACCTGTGAGAACGTCTAACAGCACTGAAGGTCTTTCATTATTTGTTAATAGTTTGTTACTCTATATAAATCTATTTACAATAGTGAGTTCTTTTCTGCTCAAGTCTAACCCCCCCCCCATATCCTCCCCTATTTCATTCCCAATACAGATCAGTAAAATGGGTTTCAATGGGTTTAAAGGCAGCTGAAAGAACATATTTGCTAACATGTTAGCTGGTTGTTGACAGTTAATCAACTTTAAAAACAAGCGTCCAGTGACCAGTAAAATAGACCTGATGGATAAGCCTATGCAGGCATAGCAAGACATCCAGCCCAAAGTGAAAATGATGGAGGCAGAACTGCAAGATGATAAAACAGACAGGAGACAGTGTGTGCACAGTCTGAAAGCCTAAGGGCTTCATTATATAGATGTGTGTGTGTGTGTGTGTGTGTCTATATACAGTACTGTGCAAAAGTTTTAGGCAGGTGTGAAAAAATGCTGTAAAGTAAGAATGCTTTCAAAAATAGACATGTTCATAGATTATATTTATCAATTAACTAAATGCAAAGTGAGTGAACAGAAGAAAAATCTAAATTAAATCCATATTTGGTGTGACCACCTTTTGCCTTCAAAACAGCATCAAGCATCAATTCTTCTAGGTACACTTGCACACAGTTTTTGAAGGAACTCGGCAGGTAGGTTGGCCCAAACATCTTGGAGAACTAACCACAGTTCTTCTGTGGATTTAGGCAGCCTCAGTTGCTTCTCTCTCTTCATGTAATCCCAGACAGACTCGATGATGTTGAGATCAGGGCTCTGTGGGGCCATACCATCACTTCCAGGACTCCTTGTTCTTCTTTACGCTGAAGATATTTCTTAATGACTTTCGCTGTATGTTTGGGGTCGTTGTCATGCTGCAGAATAAATTTGGGGCCAATCAGATGCCTCCCTGATGGTATTGCATGATGGATAAGTATCTGCCTGTACTTGTCAGCATTGAGGAGACCATTAATTCTGACCAAATCCCCAACTCCATTTGCAGAAATGCAGCCCCAAACTTGCAAGGAACCTCCACCATGCTGCACTGTTGCCTGCAGACACTCATTCGTGTACGCTCTCCAGCCCTTCGGCGAACAAACTGCCTTCTACTACAGCCAAATATTTCAAATTTTGACTCATCAGTCCAGAGCACCTGCTGCCATTTTTCTGCACCCCAGTTCCTGTGTTTTCGTGCATAGTTGAGTCGCTTGGCCTTGTTTCCACGTCAGAGGTATGGCTTTTTGGCCGCAAGTCTTCCATGAAGGCCACTTCTGACCAGACTTCTCCAGACAGTAGATGGGTGTACCAGGGTCCCACTGTTTTCTGCCAGTTCTGAGCTGATGGCACTGCTGGACATCTTCCGATTGCGAAGGGAAGTAAGCATGATGTGTCTTTCATCTGCTGCAGTAAGTTTCCTTGGCCGACCACTGCGTCTCTGGTCCTCAACGTTGCCCGTTTCTTTGTGCTTCTTCAAAAGAGCTTGGACAGCACATCTGGAAACCCCTGTCTGCCTTGAAATTTCTGCCTGGGAGAGACCTTGCTGATGCAGTATAACTACCTTGTGTCTTGTTGCTGTGCTCAGTCTTGCCATGGTGTATGACTTTTGACAGTAAACTGTCTTCAGCAACCTCACCTTGTTAGCTGAGTTTGGCTGTTCCTCACCCAGCTTTATTCCTCCTACACAGCTGTTTCTGTTTCAGTTAATGATTGTGTTTCAACCTACATATTGAATTGATGATCATTAGCACCTGTTTGGTATAATTGTTTAATCATACACCTGACTATATGCCTACAAAATCCCTGACTTTGTGCAAGTGTACCTAGAAGAATTGATGCTGTTTTGAAGGCAAAGGGTTGTCACACCAAATATGGATTTGATTTAGATTTTTCTTCTGTTCACTCACTTTGCATTTAGTTAATTGATAAATATAATCTATTAACATGTCTATTTTTGAAAGCATTCTTACTTTACAGCATTTTTTCACACCTGCCTAAAACTTTTGCACAGTACTGTATATATATATATATATATATATATATATATATATATATATATATATATATATATATATATATATATACAGTACATACACACACAGTAATATCGTGCACAGTAGATCCCAGTTGCTTTGCTTTGTGTCCAGTCTGTCTGCTGGCTTTGGTTTTCTTTTCCAGTGCAGGTGGGTATTGCTCTGCGGTGGTTCTGCAGCAATGCAGCTTGCTCAGGCTCCGATTCACAGGGGTTTCCTTGAAGCTGCTCAGTCAGGCCTGAGGCTGGAGCACACCTTCATGCTGTCTGCAGAATGAAGGCTGGGCAGCCACGGGAAAGCACCAGGGAAATCAGGATCTGCTGCAGAACTCAGCAAAGCAGCACTGTACAGAAAATAACAATACACTGAAAGTACTGCAATGGGCTGCTTATAGGGGAACATAAACACATCTAAAAAGTGACCCGCTCTGGAAGCAGGTCATATGCAGAAATACCTGAACAATAACACAGCCGTCTGGAAACGGGAAGTCTCTCAGGACTGGGCTTTCAGGGGGAGTCTGTTGACTTTCATGGAACTGCAGCTGGGACATTGAGAAGTGTATACTGTATACATCCTATTGCCAGAGCTAGGTGGGTACTTCTGCCACTTGATTTAGCACTGCTAACAATCGTTTAATATGACACCTCTTTGTAATTGTGTGTGCTGCAGATCTGGAGCTTTACAACAGCACAGCCTGCTGAATGAAATGGAACAGTATTCATGGTGTAAAACCCAGCAGCTACTCGTTACATTACAGTATGTAGGGAACGACTGATTTGAGACGCCTACAGCAGCATAACATACAGCACTTGTTAGTGCAATAAAAACATTTCACAAGATTTCCACAATAATGCTTTTTGTGCACGTTGTTTTTTTTTAACTGTTTGTAACGTGTGAAAAGACTCTGAATCATCCCAATGTGCTTGGTGGCACTGTGTCTGTAAACGGTTTGAAATAAACAAGCACATGGGATTCAGAGAGGGCTGCCAAATTACTCAAAACAATATTTTCTGGGGTTTTTCTTTAAAATTGCCTCCATGTGTTCAACGAGCAGACCAACTGGTTACATTACATGCCAGAGCTTGACTGGAAATAAGGGACTGACATTTTCCTTCTCTCTTTTTCTTCTTATGTTTTATTTTGTTTGTAATTACAAGAAGACTAATGCTTTGATTGGGTTTGCCAGTTCACAGGACAAGTGGTTCTTGTACAATGAATATCATCGGTTTCAGTGCAACTGGATGGTGTCTGCTTTTTAAATGTGAATTAACCTAATTTCAATAACAATCGTTTAATATGACTCCTCTTTGTAATTGTGACTGGAAATAAGGGACTGCCCAGAAATCTGTGAGCAGATGAAGCATAACTGATGCATGCAGTGTCAGCCTTATCTGTGCCCTCTGGGTATGTGACACACTATATTAAGGAAGTACAGTAAGGAGATTCATTATTATCATTTAGCAGATGCCTTTATCCAAGGCAACTTACAGAGATTAGGGTGTGTGAACTATGCATCAGCTGCAGAGTCACTTACAACTACGTCTCACCTGAAAGACGGAGCACAAAGAAGTCAAGTGACTTGCTCAAGGTCACACAGTGAGTGAGTTGGGATTTGAACTGGGGACCTCCTGGTTACAAGCCCTTTTCTTTAACCACTGGACAACACAGCCTCCTGCCTCCCTGAATCCCCCCAGATCTACCCACAGCTGTAACCACATGTTATAGAACAAGAAGCTGAACGACAAAGGTACACTGTAATAAACCAACTGGAACGGTATAAACCAGCACAAAACAACTTTCCCTGGGATTTAATTATAATCATGGCGCTGCTATATCCCTGTAGCAGATTTAAAAAATAAAAACAATTAACAAAACAAAGCCCCAGTGTGATGAAGAGAGCTGAGGGTTGTGATCGCATGAAATCATTGCGCACAGTTGTCATCCTTTATTTTTATTTGTATTCAGAGCCATCATTTAAAAGCAATTCTATGGTGCAGGGAAGAGCCATTGGATTATTGTGGGGAAACCCTTTATCTGATAGTCTGTCTTCACACTGACCCAAAGCTTTTCAGTCTGTCTTCACACTGACCCAAAGGAAACAGTTCCCGCGCAGAGCACTGCTTTTCTTTCGTTTAGCTTCTGTTTGTTTTTTTTTCTTAGGGAATATCACACTGCGGTGCGTACTGATGCTGCAGTCACATGGGGAAGACAAAATAAAGGTGTAGAAAAAAGAAGAAAAAATAGATGCTGCTACACAGCTGGAAATATGAAACAAAGTCTTTCTCCAGAATGAATCATTTTAATAACTATCTGAATCACAGGCTCATTCGAAAGTGGAATGAAAGCCAATACTCTTGTTTATTATATTTCAACCCCTAGAAACACCACAGTACAGTACTTTATCATATCAAGCAAGTCTTCAGGACTGCTGTTTGCCTGTAGGGGGCACTAAAACCTGCTAATGCCAACTGCTGTAAACTGTATTATTACAGATTTTTTGCATCTGGATGTTTCTAATATAATTTACAGTAGTAAATGACAGTATCTGTCTGTCTCTTTCTAATATAATTTACAGTAGTAAATGACAGTATCTGTCTGTCTCTCTAGTTATAGTCCACAGTAGCTGTTACTACCTATTATCATTAGGATTGTGTGTTGGATTTGGTTAACACAGCTGCTGCTTGTAAATATATTGTATAGTAATACTGTAGACTGTATTTTTATGTATCATACTCCTTATCGCTTTTGTGCCCCCGTCGCTCCCCTCCCCCCAAAAAATAAAAAAGGGAAGTAAAAACTGATTCATTTTCTGAGTGTGCTCTTTGTGTAACAAAACAATACAACCCTGATCTGTGTTAAGTGTCCACTAGGTGGATTAGGAGAACAAACTTGAATAGAGTAAAAGTCAACTATCTATATATTATATACATATAATCCAGAGAAGGCAAAAGGGAATGAAGTCTTGAACTGCAGCTGCATCTTTAATGGTAATTTATTCATTTGCGTGTTTGAGAAAAGGCTAAATCTGCCTGCTTTGTGCATTACTGGTCTTGTCAGTGAAAGAATGCATGCTCTTTTTTATGACAATTTCAGGGTTGCATGGCAACAAAATAAACAACAACACAACCAACACTGGAACAAATGCCGCAGTTAACCTCTCCCTGAACGGTCTTATGAGCGGCTATGACAAGACTAAACTAACTCGTGCGTGTACTGCGACGCACCTTCCTCGCCAGACCCAAATTCTAGGGATCGTCGTTATTTTTCAGCCAAGTTCTCTGGTGGCGGAGAAGAATTGTGATTTCTTGATACGTGGATCGTGGAGGGCGTCCAAATGAAAGGTAATAAATAATTAAATAATTAGCCACGACTGTATTCCGTTTTTAATAACTGGTAAGGTATTCGTGACAGGAACTGGAGTTTTATCTTTTGAATAGACATGTCATTTCCCAGACGTTGTACATATCACATTTACAGTAATATATACGAGCTGCTTCTCAGTGAGTCAGATCTGCCCTGCAACTACACAGCACTCAAACATCACACAGTAACAGACGGGATACAGTTTAGCTTAATTTAAGGCAAAAATTAAGACGGTTTCACATATATACATTTGCTGCGACTGTATTTCCGGGTTTATTACAGGGTACTGCTAGGGTAGTTTAGTAAAGTGCATTTGAACGCCGTGGGTAGCAGTCGAACCCGGGCCCGCATCAACTCTTCAGCTATTTTATTAGTTTCATTTAAAACCCACTTCATATGTATGCATTCCAGCTGGAATCGAGGGTAAAGCGAAGAGAATGGAGGCGGTTCTGCTCTCGGAGACGGTGATCAAACGCGGCTCCATGGCAGAAGAGGATCCGAATGGCAATGAGCATGGAGCGGCTGCCTGTAGTAGTCGAGCCCCGCGGTGGGGACCGCAGCACGCTGGGGCCCGGCAGCTAGCTGAGCTCTACTCGCCCGGTAAGCAACCAGACCGATTAACTGTTTATAAAGGCCTCATTCCACCTGTTTTGAAATGTTATATATGACTTGTTTCCCTTTGTAATCAAGTATTCCCATGTACTTTAATGGGACAGTCAATAACCTCCCTCCCTACACTTCAGTTTACTAGGAAGTAAATTATTAACTGTTGGACTGGCACACCTGGCAAATTTTGTTGTACACTTAATAATAAATATCTTTGAGAACCATAAGCGCCTTTCAACACCTTTATATAGCGCCTTTCAATTACACACCTTTATATAGCGCCCTATAATTCCACACCTTTATATAGCACCTTTCAATTCCACACCTTTATATAGCGCCTTTCAATTCCATACCTTTCAATTCAACACCTTTATATAGCGCCTTTCAATTCAACACCTTTATATAGCACCTTTCAATTCCACACCTTTATATAGCACCTTTCAATTCCACACCTTTATATAGCGCCTTTCAATTCCACACCTTTATATAGCACCTTTCAATTCCACACCTTTATATAGCGCCTTTCAATTCCACACCTTTATATAGCACCTTTCAATTCCACACCTTTATATAGCGCCTTTCAATTCCACACCTGTATATAGTGCCTTTCAATTCCACACCTGTATATAGTGCCTTTCAATTCCACACCTTTATATAGCACCTTTCAATTCCACACCTTTATATAGTGCCTTTCAATTCAACACCTTTATATAGCACCTTTCAATTCCACACCTTTATATAGCACCTTTCAATTCCACACCTTTATATAGCGCCTTTCAATTCAACACCTTTATATAGCACCTTTCAATTCCACACCTTTATATAGCGCCTTTCAATTCCACACCTTTATATAGCACCTTTCAATTCCACACCTTTATATAGCGCCTTTCAATTCCACACCTTTATATAGCACCTTTCAATTCCACACCTTTATATAGTGCCTTTCAATTCCACACCTGTATATAGTGCCTTTCAATTCCACACCTGTATATAGTGCCTTTCAATTCCACACCTGTATATAGTGCCTTTCAATGCCACACCTTTATATAGCGCCTTTCAATTCCACACCTGTATATAGCGCCTTTCAATGCCACACCTTTATATAGCGCCTTTCAATTCCACACCTGTATATAGTGCCTTTCAATGCCACACCTTTATATAGCGCCTTTCAATTCCACACCTTTATATAGTGCCTTTCAATTCAACACCTTTATATAGCGCCTTTCAATTCCACACCTTTATATAGCACCTTTCAATTCCACACCTTTATATAGCGCCTTTCAATTCCATACCTTTCAATTCAACACCTTTATATAGCGCCTTTCAATTCCACACCTTTATATAGCGCCTTTCAATTCAACACCTTTATATAGCGCTTTTCAATTCCATACCTTTATATAGCGCCTTTCAATTCCACACCTTTATATAGCGCCTTTCAATTCCACACCTTTATATAGCGCCTTTCAATTCCACACCTTTATATAGCGCCTTTCAATTCCATACCTTTCAATTCAACACCTTTATATAGCGCCTTTCAATTCCACACCTTTATATAGCGCCTTTCAATTCAACACCTTTATATAGCGCTTTCAATTCCATACCTTTATATAGCGCTTTCAATTCCACACCTTTATATAGCGCCTTTCAATTCCACACCTTTATATAGCGCCTTTCAATTCCACACCTTTATATAGCGCCTTTCAATTCCACACCTGTATATAGTGCCTTTCAATGCCACACCCTTATATAGCGCCTTTCAATTCCACACCTTTATATAGCGCCTTTCAATTCCACACCTGTATATATTGTTGGAATTGAAAAAAGGAAGTGGCTGTTGTTCTGAGAACTTTTCCTTCACCTCATTAGCTTGCCACAATAAAGACATGGATCTAACATTGCATCAGTCAAGTCCTTCCTGGCATCCGGAACTAGGTGAACCAACAGTGAAATACACAGGCCAGTAAGTTGATTCAGTGTGTTATTCAGTAATAAAGATGAAATTTCCCAAGTAGTTGAAAAAAGGAGCCCAGTGTATTTGGCAGACTCCAGGCTTGCTGGCAGTGTAGTACAGTGTATTTGGTACAGGCTTGCTGGCAGTGTAGTACAGTGTATTTGGTACAGGCTTGCTGGCAGTGTAGTACAGTGTATTTGGCACAGGCTTGCTGGCAGTGTAGTACAGTGTATTTGGCACAGGCTTGCTGGCAGTGTAATACAGTGTACATGTGCTTGTACATGGCACTATAATAAGTAGTTTTCCCAGGCAGAAGCTATTAGCTAAATATATATTTATTTCCCTTCATTTGTACAGCACATGGTCGACAGGAAAGTCGAAAATAGAACAAACCTGCATGTCCAACAGAACGTTTCAATTATTTCCACCGCAGGCCGGCTGACTGCACTAAGTTAAAATAAGTGGTCACACTGTGGTATTAATATTTGATCATGGAGCTCTTGCAGTAAGTAAATTCAGGTACCGCTAACTTTAGCTGGTTGCAATCCAGGGATGTAAATAAGACTCATTCCAGGTAATACATGCTTGGTTAGCCAGTATATACAGTAGGTAACAAGCTCAGGTGTGTCTTAATAGTAAAACCAGGAGTGAATCAAACTGCTATGCAATGGGAGTCTCATTTCACAGCCTTCCACTGAAGGCTGTGAGTATCGTTCGCTGCCTCTGTATTTGTGATCTGTTGCAGCCAGGCTGTTGTACTGTATCTCACAGCTTCACTTCCCCTGTTCGCAGAGTGTGTAAATATCTGTTACCCTGTGGAAGATGAGCAGTGACTGTTCATTCTCATATGACTTCCCTTCCACCGGCAGGCAGCTGATTTGAAGCAGCCCGTAGAGAGCAGTGAGCAGATGAGACGTGAGGTTTCTATGTGATAATGCACAACTAATCAACGGGCAAAGAAAGACGGAGCTAATCAGGGACAAAGTCCTGGGTATTGCTGTACTGCTGCCTGTGCATCCAGTGGACCCTGGTTTTTCCTACTTGAAAATCAGTACCTGTCTTTTACATTTTTAAATGTAGTGTGTAGCGCTGACGTTAGAGACACATTCACTAGGTGACATTCTATCACACATTGATACCATTTGAAACAGGTGGAACTCTGCTTGGCAGGGCTAGAGATCTGCAAAGTGCTTTTTCTTGTTAAGACCGACTGGTACAGTAAGATGTTTACCTTACAGTATGGTTTAAGTTGGAAGCTAGCTATGCCTTTAAAAAAGAAAATAATAAAAAAGCAACAACTTTGAATTGTAGTTTCTTAGCGTTATGCTCTATTTTAGTCACGCACAGCTCTTGTGAGGAGGGCAGGGAGAGGGTGTCATTCAGACAGGAAGCGCTCCTGTGTTTAAAGTGGCCTCCTATGAGGGATGGCCTATTTTGAAATCTCAGAGGAGGAATATTTTCAAAGACTAGCTCTGATCACCTGATGCCTGACATCACATCGTGCTTCCCACTAGAGAGAGATACAGAGAGAATATAGTAGTTGTGGAGTGCACTAGAGAACGCTAATGGAGAGAAGGGAGTGTGTGTGTGCTGCCATGCTTAACTCATTGTGATGGTATTACTGGAGCATTCCTGGACAGTTTCATAATCCCCTGATAATAATGACACTGAGCTGAGGATGTGCAGTTCAGTTTCTTGATCGGAGTTGAGTGTCGTGTGTTAATGGTTAATAATAATGACACTGAGCTGAGGCTGTGCAGTTCAGTTCCTTGGGATCGGAGTTGAGTGTCGTGTGTTAATGGTTAATAATAATGACACCGAGCTGAGGTAGTGCGCAGTGTGGACTGCCTCCAGTCACAGTGACTGCGCTGTAGTGCGCAGTGTGGACTGCCTCCAGTCACAGTTACTGCGCTGTAGTGCGCAGTGTGGACTGCCTCCAGTCACAGTGACTGCGCTGTAGTGCGCAGTGTGGACTGCCTCCAGTCACAGTTACTGCGCTGTAGCGCGCAGTGTGGACTGCCTCCAGTCACAGTTACTGCGCTGTAGCGCGCAGTGTGGACTGCCTCCAGTCACAGTTACTGCGCTGTAGTGCGCAGTGTGGACTGCCTCCAGTCACAGTGACTGCGCTGTAGTGCGCAGTGTGGACTGCCTCCAGTCACAGTGACTGCGCTGTAGCGCGCAGTGTGGACTGCCTCCAGTCACAGTGACTGCGCTGTAGTGCGCAGTGTGGACTGCCTCCAGTCACAGTGACTGCTCTGTAGTGCGCAGTGTGGACTGCCTCCAGTCACAGTTACTGCGCTGTAGCGCGCAGTGTGGACTGCCTCCAGTCACAGTGACTGCGCTGTAGTGCGCAGTGTGGACTGCCTCCAGTCACTGTGAGTCACAGTGACTGCGCTGTAGTGCGCAGTGTGGACTGCCTCCAGTCACAGTGACTGCGCTGTAGTGCGCAGTGTGGACTGCCTCCAGTCACAGTGACTGCGCTGTAGTGCGCAGTGTGGACTGCCTCCAGTCACAGTGACTGCGCTGTAGCGCGCAGTGTGGACTGCCTCCAGTCTCAGTGACTGCGCTGTAGTGCGCAGTGTGGACTGCCTCCAGTCACTGTGAGTCACAGTGACTGCGCTGTAGTGCGCAGTGTGGACTGCCTCCAGTCACAGTGACTGCGCTGTAGTGCGCAGTGTGGACTGCCTCCAGTCACTGTGAGTCACAGTGACTGCGCTGTAGTGCGCAGTGTGGACTGCCTCCAGTCACAGTGACTGCGCTGTAGTGCGCAGTGTGGACTGCCTCCAGTCACAGTGACTGCGCTGTAGTGCGCAGTGTGGACTGCCTCCAGTCACAGTGACTGCGCTGTAGCGCGCAGTGTGGACTGCCTCCAGTCTCAGTGACTGCGCTGTAGTGCGCAGTGTGGACTGCCTCCAGTCACAGTGACTGCGCTGTAGCGCGCAGTGTGGACTGCCTCCAGTCACAGTGACTGCGCTGTAGTGCGCAGTGTGGACTGCCTCCAGTCACAGTGACTGCGCTGTAGTGCGCAGTGTGGACTGCCTCCAGTCACAGTGACTGCGCTGTAGTGCGCAGTGTGGACTGCCTCCAGTCACAGTGACTGCGCTGTAGTGCGCAGTGTGGACTGCCTCCAGTCACTGTGAGTCACAGTGACTGCGCTGTAGTGCGCAGTGTGGACTGCCTCCAGTCACAGTGACTGCGCTGTAGTGCGCAGTGTGGACTGCCTCCAGTCACTGTGAGTCACAGTGACTGCGCTGTAGTGCGCAGTGTGGACTGCCTCCAGTCACAGTGACTGCGCTGTAGTGCGCAGTGTGGACTGCCTCCAGTCACAGTGACTGCGCTGTAGCGCGCAGTGTGGACTGCCTCCAGTCTCAGTGACTGCGCTGTAGTGCGCAGTGTGGACTGCCTCCAGTCACAGTGACTGCGCTGTAGCGCGCAGTGTGGGCTGCCTCCAGTCACTGTGAGTCACAGTGACTGCGCTGTAGTGCGCAGTGTGGACTGCCTCCAGTCACAGTGACTGCGCTGTAGTGCGCAGTGTGGACTGCCTCCAGTCACAGTGACTGCGCTGTAGCGCGCAGTGTGGGCTGCCTCCAGTCACAGTGACTGCTCTGTAGTGCGCAGTGTGGACTGCCTCCAGTCACAGTGACTGCGCTGTAGTGCGCAGTGTGGACTGCCTCCAGTCACAGTGACTGCGCTGTAGTGCGCTGTGTGGACTGCCTCCAGTCACAGTGACTGCACTGATGCATGAGGATTCTGTTCTGGTGAAACTGCTGAATTAAATAAGTAGATAAATGAAGAGATAGACAGCTGTAGGCTGTTGAATGTGACTGTAGAGGGTGAAGGGGGCCCCTTGATTGTGTGCTGGCTGGTACTGTACCATATTCTCTGGCCCCAGTCCAGCTCTCAGCACAGAGCCACCCATGTCTAAAATCTGCAGCTGTTAGATGATGTTGAGAGATACTTGTTGTTCCTTCATGCATCACTGGGCCACATCAATGAGTTCTACACGGCGTAAATCAGAGCTACAACAGAGAAGTACAATACAGAGTGACAGTTATATCAGGGAATGTTTCAAAAGGATGTAATAATACCCCCCCTCTCTCTCTCCCGTAGGAAAACGATTACAGGAATGGATCAGCGTCATCCTGTGTCTCTCCCTTGTAACGATCAACTTTATTTTCCTGTTGATAAACTTTTCCACAGTTTATATTTACAAAATTATAATCGGCACAAGTAAGTATGCATGCAGTAGTTCATAGGGCAGCAGTGTGGCGTAGTGGTTAGGGCTCTGGACTCTTGACCGGAGGGTCGTGGGTTCAATCCCAGGTGGGGGACAATGCTGCTGTACCCTTGAGCAAGGTACTTTACCTAGATTGCTCCAGTAAAAACCCAACTGTATAAATGGGTAATTGTATGTAAAAAATAATGTGTAAAAAATAATAGTAATTGTATGTAAAAATAATGTGATATCTTGTAACAATTGTAAGTCGCCCTGGATAAGGGCGTCTGCTAAGAAATAAATAATAATAATTTAATCACAGTTACATTGGTCCTGGAGACATTAAAAAAACACATGCTTGCAACAATTCCCCTTTTGCCATAATAGATGTTCAAAAGGTATTGGTGTGGCAGCCGGCATGCAGTCCAGTACAGTATGTGGGAATCCATGAGCAGCAATAAAGCAGGGGATAGGCGGCTGAGACGTCAGCTGTATTCAGTGTCATGTGACTTCTTTCAGAGTCTCTTGAGATAACTGACCGACAGAGGCTGGTGGTTTGAATCAGGTTTTCTAACACACAATCATGATAATCCGGTTTCATGATTATTTTATTTTAGTACAGTCGTTAAACATGCCATACAGTATTGCATGCAGTACCTTCTCCAGTACATCACCCCCTGTAGAATTGAGATGGGCTGTGGGGATGCTCAGTCAGAGTAAAGCCTTTGGTCAGCTGGTTTTGCTGCAGCTCTGAATTGTGGCTGTCTGGCTGCTCATCCCTAGTCGGGTATTTCTTTTGAAATGGGAGTGGGGCCTCGCAGAAGGCAGTCAGTGTATTAAGGCAGCTCTCTGCTTCTTTGTTTCAGTTGCTGGGATAGTTACTGCTGATTTTGCCTCCGGCCTGGTGCACTGGGGAGCGGACACGTGGGGCTCTGTTGACATCCCGGTCGTTGGAAAGGTGAGCGGGCATGGCGCTGTGCAGTCTGTGCAGAACCCCTTTGCATTGCAGCAAGCCGGAGCATCGTTCATTCCGTCACCGGAATCCACTCCTGCATGGTTAATTGAAGCTCCAGCGGTTTCTCCTGAAAGAGCTGAAATGGCACGTCCTGTGAGATCTGCACTACAGTGATTCACAGCTGAAGCGAGCAGTCCCTTCCAGAGCCTGTGGGTGCAAAGAGATTAATGCAGCCCTGACTTGAACTGAATAAAGATCTTACACTTGAACCAGCAGAGCTCACTGCTCTGTGTTCCAGCAGACCCCTTGTTTAAATGAGCCTGGGGCCGTGCACTTTCAGTGTAGTCATTGTATCTAAATGCAGCCCCTTTCTGTTACTCCGAAATACCAACAGAAGAACAAGATGTTTGTTGAGTTTCTTGTAGTATTTCTAATTGAGTGTTTGTACAAGTTTTGGATCCCTTTCTATTACCGCACAGCCATCTACCTACTTATAGTGTAGGAGCTAATTCTGCCCCCAAATACATCAATATTTCAGACTGTTCTGAATCGAGACAGGTGGGACCCTGCAATGTTAGAGAGTGGATTTATAAAGCATTCCACTGCTTGGTGTGGGAGGGGAGGGCATCTTTTTGAAGTGAACACCCTGACCACACCCTCCATTGGTGGGTCAGGCCACAGCATTTGCCTGCCAGAGATGTATTTAGTAGTACAGTATGCTGGCGTGCTCATGGAGATTAGTAAGAATAGAGGAATAGCAGGTGGTTAAATGACTCTGAGATTGGAGATGGTAATAAATAGTCCTTTCTGTAATGGTGTGCCCACAGAGACAATTCTATTCCCATGTTATCTGTCATCTCATACTGTGCATGGTTATTTATTGCAGAAAGCAAAGTATTTTCCAGTGAATCATAAATGTTTTCCAGTTGTTTCATATAATGAATACTGTAGTAAACTATTAGCCATTTTCAAATAATTCTGCAGTGCAGCAACACTGAGAGGCTCCTATATAGAGGTGCCTGTCATACTATAAAGTATGGAACATCCCCTCCTCACTCCTAACCCTTCATACAGTGTGTTCTTATGATGTACCAGCCCACAGTGCGGTCTGATCTTGCTCTTAACCCTTCATACAGTGTGTTCTTATGATACACTGCAGCACAGAGTGCGGTCTGATCTTGCTCTAAACCCTTTATACAGTATGTTCTTGTGATACACTGCAGCACACAGTGCGGTCTGATCTTGCTCTTAACCCTTCATACAGTGTGTTCTTGTGATACACTGCAGCACACAGTGCGGTCTGATCTTGCTCTTAACCCTTCATACAGTGTGTTCTTGTGATACACTGCAGCACACAGTGCGGTCTGATCTTGCTCTTAACCCTTCATACAGTGTGTTCTTGTGATACACTGCAGCACACAGTGTGCAGCACATGCTGACCCTGTGGAAGTGTTTGTTCACTAATCTCTTACTGTCTGTTTCTTCTCTGCAGGCGTTTATACGGCCGTTCAGAGAGCACCACATCGACCCCACTGCAATAACCCGACATGACTTCATTGAGACCAACGGGGATAACTGCATGATCCCCCTCCTCCCGCTGGCTCACATGGCATACTCGTTCATGAGCCACTCCTCAGGTGGGTTGTCATCATTGTGAATCAGTTACTTCAGAAGGAATCGTATCAACCACCTCTCCAGGGTCAGAGTTGTGTGTTAGCTGTATTGAAGCTGTACTGCAGTGCAGTGTGCTTTACTGTGCTGAATACACACTGAGACCAGCACATGTCATCCGACCCCTAGCACGTGACATCCGACCCCTAGCACGTGACATCCGACCCCTAGCACGTGACATCCGACCCCTAGCACATGACATCCGACCCCAAGCACATGACATCTGACCCCTAGCACATGCTGAATGTGAGTGACTGTGGCTGCAACCTTTGAGAAATGAATCCTGCATGGTTAATTCACATTGTAAATGACACTTGCCACTTCTGCACTGCCAGCCGGTACTGTAACCAGAGTGAAGCTGCTGTAGGGCTCCTGGTTGTCTATAATTAGCACTCATTATACCCAGGCAGGGTTATCCACCAGTCAGACTGGCACCAAACCGCTTCAACCACTCACAGGGCCTTCAAGAGAATTACAGAGCCATTGAGGCATCGTTGATTTAAAGGACTTGATAAAAACTGCAAGACTGGGCTTGTTTTTTGTATTGAGTCAATAAACCTTTAATCCAGGCCCTAAAGTATTTTATCGGCTGACAATCTGCTGTTCATTCAGATTCTCTGTCTGGTTTGCTTGTGAGCTCAGAGGCTGAATAAAGAGGATGATGATACATGATAATGCACAGACCCAGCTTTCAACCAGCAGCTTTGGTGAGAGGTGTGTTGAGCGCCCTCTGCTGGGGGAAAAGCAAAACACAGCCTGTAAATATCCAGTGGTGTGCATGGAACAGTTTTTGTTTGTTTCTGTGAAGCTTGCAGCAGTCTGTGCAGACAGAGAACATTAAACAAATCGATTCGCAGTTATAGACCCTGAACGTGACAGCTCGGCAAGAACTGCCCAGGTCTAATGAGAAAAGCCATTGCTGGAAGATAGTGGGCAGTTGCCAGAGGCTGTTTTGTTAAGCCGAATGCATTAAACATATGCAGACAGTCTGAAACGTTTAGGAATAGATAGCAGCTATTGTGACGCAAGGTGGAGTGGGATTTCGGAAATACAGGCAGTTGTGTGTGTTTGTTTTTTTACATGAGATATTAATGTGAATTTTATTTCAACTAAATGTATGAATATGGGAAAACAAAAGCAGTGGGGTATCCATGGTCCTTAATAATATTTGATAATAATACTTGAACAGTGCCTAATCAATAATATTTCCAAATGCCTGTCCATCGATTTCTATACGCTGGGCATGTGCCTACAGTATAGCCTTTCTAAAAACGCTTCAGCATTGAGGCCTCTGAAGAAACGGAGCCCCTCAGACCAGCGTTTCTGTTGCACTTGCTGAGCCCTACCCTGAATATGTTTTGAGTTGAGTTGTTCTATAGCTTCACTGTGGTGTTGTCTCCTCAAGCTAGCTGTGGTGCTTGCACACATCAGTAGGTTTCCCATCATCTCAACGCTACCTTGTCATTCATGAATAGTGAGTTTATTTAAAGGTTACAAATTGAAATGTACATGCACTGCTTCACTCTGTGTTCCTTTAGTTGGGCAAACCTTCATTATGCTTTTTAAAAAATTCCCTTTTGTTTCTGAAAGCTTCATTTGTTCCCCCTGAACTTTCTGTCCTTACAGAATTAAATATCAAGAACTGTATTACCCCTGACAGGCACCAAATAAAACCAGGCCAAGATGTTTTCAGTGTAATTAGGGATTAACATGTGATGAAGTAGTAGAAGATATTAATCACACAAATCGCGTTGATGGATATTCTTAAGTTTTCATCCCGATATGACGTATCATGCAATCCAACAGTCCAAACCAGAGCTAGAGTTGCCGATGCGGGGAAATTTTTGCCTTCCTAAATTTCTGCCGCTGCGATACTTTTCCACTACAGTATTTTTTTGTCAGTGTGACAGTCTGATAGAAATAAATGATGAGAGAGATACGCGGCAAAAAAAAAAAATGAACTACACAATTAAAATCCTGAAAATAAGAGTTCAGTAATTTAAAACTAGTCGAGAACAAATTTGCACCCACTTTGGACCACACTTACACTTGCTATTACCTATGCTAGCTTCATTTGTAGATTGCAATTCTGGATAAAAACTCTGAATGGCAACACACTGTTTGAAATTGGAGCATGCAATAATATCCTCTAGCTGCTGTGTAACATGAATACATCACAGGCATACATCTATCGATTCCCTTCAAACTGAGCACGTTTGAGTTTTAATTGGGAGCAGTGCTGGTTTTGGACCAGTGCAGTAATGAACAGATCAGTGTGGTGTTGAAGTGGCTTGACGTTGCTGTCGTGTCTCTCAATGCAGTAATGAACAGATCAGTGTGGTGTTGAAGTGGCTTGACGTTGCTGTCGTGTCTCTCAATGCAGTAATGAACAGATCAGTGTGGTGTTGAAGTGGTTTGACGTTGCTGTCGTGTCTCTCAATGCAGTAATGAACAGATCAGTGTGGTGTTGAAGTGGTTTGACGTTGCTGTCGTGTCTCTCAATGCAGTAATGAACAGATCAGTGTGGTGTTGAAGTGGTTTGACGTTGCTGTCGTGTCTCTCAATGCAGTAATGAACAGATCAGTGTGGTGTTGAAGTGGTTTGACGTTGCTGTTGTGTCTCCCTCTTCTCTGCTGCAGAATCTATAGCCGAGTCCTACCCCTGGGAGTGCTTCGTCTTCGCACTGTCTCTTTTCGTCATGATGACCAATCAGATTCACAAGTGGTCCCACATGTACTTCGGTCTCCCTCTCTCGGTCATTGTCCTGCAGGATCTGCATATCATCCTGCCGAGAAAGCACCACCGCATCCATCACGTGTCGCCCCACGAGACTTACTTCTGCATCACCACAGGTAAGCCATCCCCTCTCCCAGGACCACCAGCCCGGTTAACAAGTGCCCTGCCAGCATACAGGAATTGCTTTCATTTTGAATACACAGCTCATTGCCGCCTGAGAGCGTCTTTTTGCTGTACTTTGTTTCACACAGTCCCAAATGAGAACGAGGTACAGCCCATAGTATACATGTCCTCATTCCTTTAGAGCTGTAATATGAGCCGCGGACTGAAGCAGAACAGATGTGGGGATGACTAGCACACGGGGCTCCCCGTCAGTCAGAGCGATAAAGGAGCTGTGCTTTCTTGCATCGTACCCCTATGATGACTGGTATTATAAACTCAGCAGCAGGATCCACACGTTTCAACATACAATGCTTTTTCAACAGCTCTGCTCTCCCGCAGGAGCGCCCTGCTCTTTGTTTTATCATTGACAATCTCCATGTATATTTAATGGGAACCTACTGTCACTTATAACAAATGGGCTGCAATGAAAAATATCAAACAACGACCAGTCCTCATTGATAAGTGTAATAAAGGCTCCAGGGTGCTTCTTCAGTGCCAGACAGGAGCACAATCAGGCAGCTCACAAAACAAATAGGCTCTGGGGCACGCAGTTATGCTGAGGACAGTTTTTTTTTTTTTTTAAATGGATGGTTGTTATTGTGACCTTATTTAATCGCAAACTGCAAACAAAAAAAAAAAATCTGTATTTCTCTCTCTACCAAGTTTGCTACTGTACTGTGTACCAGCAAGGGCTGACATTGCTGTACCAGGGAGCTTGGGTAACAGGCAATGAGCTGGAATAAAAAGCTGCTTCTTGGGGGCTCCCGAGTGGCACATTTCAGTAAAGGCACTCCGCGTGGAGTGCAGGATGCGCCCTATAACCTGGAGATTTCAGGTTCGAATCCAGGCTATGTCATTGCCGACCGTGACCGGGGGTTCCTAGGGGGCGGTGCATGATTGGCCGAGCGCTGCCCAGGTAGGGAGGGCTTAGGTCGGCAGGGCAATCCACAGTTCACCGTGCACCAGCGACCCCTGTGACTGATAGGGTGCCTGCGGGTCTGCAGTGGAGACATTCAGATCTGTGCTGCTTCTTGTTCACAATGTCTACATCTACATTCATCCAGGTAAAAGATCATATGACTTATCTTTGTGTTCTTGGTCAAGTCAGTAAGTCATATCTGCTCTGTGGTACTGTATATTACTGTAGCTATTGACACTCCTATTGCATAGCAGTTTCACCCATTCCAGGTTTTACTACGAGCTTGAATAGTCCCAGTGTGTGCAGGTAACAAGCTCAGGTGTGTCATCTTAAACTCATAGTACCACCAGGAGCGGAGTCTTCCTTGCACCCCTGAGATCTGTCTCAGTAAAGTATCTGATCTCATCAGGTAATAACTGCCCCACATTTCTCTTTCAGGGTGGCTCAATTACCCTCTTCACTGTGTGGGGTTTTGGAGGCGGATGGAAGACTTGATAGAGAGGCTAACAGGAAACAAACCCCGGAGCGATGACCTGAAGTGGGCACAGAAATCAGAATAAGACTTCAACAGGGAGCCTTTCTGTAGCAGGAGAACGCAGAGCACCTTGAAGAACACCTGTCAGAGCGGAACAAGCAGCGTTTAGAGCAGAGATAGGAGTCGAGGGCGTATACTCACTAAAAACACTATAGCTTGCAAATGAAAGAGACTTTCGAAGCTCAAGTCTTTGTCAGTTTCAACATGAAAGATATTGACATAGATTTCAAATGCTGGTCTCATACAGTTAGGTTTTAATGGAATGTGACTTCTGTAAAGCTGTCAGAGTCATTGTAACGTTTCTCAGTAAACCCTTGGTTAAGTCTGTCTGATCTCATATTTACATATTTACGACTGCTTGTTCATAATGGACCCTTAATCCTAATGTAATCGCAAACGTTCTTTAGTACTACAGAATATCCAATTTCATTTAGGAAAGAAATGTCTTATATTTAGAAGCAAAAAATAATAAAATGATGTTTAACATATCCTTTTATAATAAAGGAACCAATATGGCCAAATAATAATAATAATAATAATAACATAAATGCAGTTAGCCGCTGTGGTCTTTTTCAATGTTAACAGGGCAGCGTGTGAAGCTCTTATTGTTGAAAGCCTATATCATGCATATCTTGTGAATACAGAAGAGAGGGTGGGGTGGCTTCTGACCTTTGCCACTGGGGTTCACAGTCCTGTTGTCTGGGGTAGTTCTGTGGTTAGTATTGTATGTTGACTCGTGTTTGGTAGCTAAACTAAGCAGCATTGTAATAATAACACTCTATTGAAAGAAAGACTGGAAGATGGGCTCTCCAGGTAAAACACAAAGCTTTGCTATCTTGCACATGCAATAAAATTACAAAACAAAGTGTTCTCACGGAAGGGCTTTTAAAGCTAAATAAGAATAATCGTAATATTGATGATGATAAAATAAAGGCTTTGCTTGTTTTGTTACAATATTGCACACCGACTTCATATTAACATGTACTGTAAACACTAATTTATTGTTCTTTTTTATTTTAACTTTTTCAATTTCATTTTGAGATTTTGTTACATTTTCAACCGGCTTTATATTTCTACCAAGCAAACTACAGCTGTTAAATGCTGGTCAGCCTTAACTCCTGTTCTGTTGATTGTATGAAACATGTATTTAATAAGAATAAAGGAAAGTACTTCAGACATGTTAGTTTCCTTTTTCTGAGCACTGCACCCTGCTTAAAGAGGCTGTTTGCTTTATTTTAAACAGCTGTGTGGTTTAATGCATGGGGAAGTCCTGTACAAACTGGCTGTCGTTTCAGAGCTGTGTGGTTTAATGCATGGGGAAGTCCAGTACAAACTGGCTGTCGTTTCAGAGCTGTGTGGTTTAATGCATGGGGAAGTCCAGTACAAACTGGCTGTCCTTTCAGAGCTGTGTGATTTAATGCCAGTGCTGGACTATGAGAATGAAAGGTCATCCATTAATGCTTGTCCATTGCTTTTGTTTGTGTGAAGCCTCTATTACAAGCACTTGATCTTACTTTGAGCTGGTTCTGTTGCACACTGACTGCTCTCCACGGGTCTAAACATGCATTCTCACTTTCAGGAAGGTTCTCACTGTACCTTGCAAGCCTAGCTGTACCACACCTGCTCTTTATCTGTGTTTTGAGAATGCAACAGACAGCGTGGCTGCTTTCTTCACTGCTGTGCTGCTTCCTGGGCTGCAGCTGAGCTTGGTTAGAATGGACAGGCAGTTTTAGGGCAGCTTGACTCCAGTAAACAAATTGGTTTGCTCTCCTTGTGATTGTGGGACACTGCAGTTTTAATGATACGGTTTACCATAGGTACTGTCGCTGTGCTTGGGTCTCCCTCTAGTGGTAAAATAGTAAAAATACACTTTTTTGTTGAAAATCAAGTTCTTGCCTTAGATTATTGAAACTGCTTCAATTCACCTCTGAATTGAGAATATTTATGTTGTTTACAAATAGCATATTCTTAATTTAAATGTAATTTTCTTAAACAAACAGAAAAAACCCCAAGATATGTCTTGTTCTTTTCCTTGTGGTAATTATTATTCGAAGGAGCCCAGGTGTTGGTTTGTGGGGTGGGGATGGAAAGCTGTTTCTCTGTATCGCTGATTTACTCTACAGAGTGGTCGATGCTGGGACTTTCCACAGGTCTTCTGAAAACGGTGCTGACGTTGATCTCTGACTCTTTCATGTGCGGGTGAATGCCTACCTGAATCCCATTCTTTTTACACAGCTCCAGCAGAGTCGCTATGTTGTTCTCTGACAATCGCAGATACCTGTATACAGGACAAACACATGTTCAAAAAAATGCAGGGCTTAGTAAAAGAGTTTCCAAAGGAGAGCTGTTTATTCGCAAATCATTTAATGGCCCACTAGTATTTAAAGTCATTATAAAGCAAATGTATAATTAAGTAGTTAACAGATCCTTAGCCTGAAGTGTTGGTATCGTTTTAGAAAAGCTGTGTTTTTTTCCCTCGGAAATTCTTTAGGAAGTGGACAGCACAGTAGTCTTGCTGCTTTGTCACTCTGTCCGTCAAGCATTGAGGAGCAGCGAGACCTGTCGGATTGAAGGCTGAAAGGGGAGCTCCCATGCTCGCGGACTGGCTGCCAAGGTGAGTGACCCCCTGCCCCTGGCACTCAGAATTCAGACAGCCGCCACGTCTCCAGGGTGAGCAGATATCAGTCTGACACACGGAGCGCAAGACGGAGTGTCAACTCAGCAGCCGCTGCAAAACTACTGTGCAAGTTCCAGAAGTCAGCTTTAGTAAACAATGAGTTAGCGTTTCCTACTGAGGAAGCTTAACAGTCAACAGTCATGACTGTACAGCCTTCTAAATAGTAATAACGGGTTGCATTTTTAAAAACTTTTTTAACCATTAACACTGTTAACATTTGTTTTTCATGCCGATTATGATTGAGTGTTTTTGTATACTGAAGACGGCACAGCCTGAAACGTTTGTCATGTACTTTTTCTAACCTGCATCTCAACACCTCCCCGGCCTGAGCGGTGGCTGGTCCAGTGTCCGCTGCTCCTCGGCCCGGGCTCTCTCCAGCATCGCCTTCACTCTCCTCTGCAGCGCGGGGAAGCCCTGGATAGCCTTGTGGAAGTAGAAGACATCACTGGCCAGCAGGGTGCTGGACTGGGACGCCATGTTGGACTCCGAAGGCGGGGGGGGGGGGGCCCTGCTGGTGAACCCTTGGCTGGGGGCCTCGTTCGGTAAGTGCGTCCGGCTGGCCCTCATCACACTGGGGCTCTCCAGAAGCCTGCTGGTGGTACTGCTTGGGGTCGGAGGCGTGGCCGTTCATGGACAAATCGACCGCATTGAAGTGCTGCGGTGACCTGCAAGGACACAGGCAAGGTTTGTTGGCAATGCAGACGGCTGCAGTGTGAAGCAAGGCTGTGAGTACAGTTAGTAAAGCACTGCACTTGGACAATGCACTGCCGAAATCTTCCACAGTGTAAAAGCTGGTTCATACTTCAGTCTAGCTGGGAGATGGTCATGCCCCAGTCTTGAGGTGTGAGAGGTAAGAGATTGAAAAAGAATGGTGATCAGTCTCCCTCGGCTCGCCAGACAATCACATGACTGGAGAGACAAGAAATCACTTCCACAACTGAAGTATAAACCAGCCTTCATTTGTTACTTTATTTTAGTTTTGTTTTCACAAAAGGATCTGCAGAGTTGCTGACCAGACAGCTGGTTGTGGCAGAGTAGGGGAAAGAAAAAAGGAAAATGTAGTCCTGGGGGTAAAAATGGGTAGCAGGACTACATTCCCCAGAATACCTCAGGCTGGAATTAGAGCCAGGATGGGGATGGAATCTCCTCTGTGGCTCTGCAGTAATGAGGGACACCTGCCTGGAATTCAGCAGGCAGGTATAAAAGCAGGTTAAAAATGTGTGTCTATTGTCTTGTCAGCTCAGAGCTACAGAGATTCCATCCACTCTGAGCAGCTCAGAGCCACAGAGATTCCATCCATTCTGAGCAGCTGAGGTATTTAACACAGTCCTGTTTATTCTGTCACTGGAAAGGTACAAGCTTTCCTGTAATAACTGTAATGTAAATGTTAGGCTGATTATGTGTTCAAAGACCTGCTGTAATAGTTAGATCAATTCAGTCTGATATTGTGTGAAGAGGTTTTAAAAGTAGCGGGACTTTCCAAGTGCTTCATAAACATTTATTTTCCTACCCTTTTGAGTTTTAGAGCTACTAAGCTTTAATGTAACGAAGCATTAGCAAATCAACATGCTGAGTCCTAATTAGCTGCAGTTTTGAAACAGTAACAGGTCTGATTGTTTTGCTCTTTTCTTTTGTCAAGGTGAAGAAGTTGCACCAGTGTGGAGGAGCACAAGCTGAGCAAACGTGTCCCTTTATTTGAAATGAGCTGGAATCCCCCTGGAGGAGGGGCTGACCTTGAGGAATGCTCCCCAGATCCTTGCCAGATGTGCTGCTCTCATTGCTGTGGTCCAGCCCAGCCTGAGCTCTGCACACACGCCGGCCCAGGACATACACTCCTCATGCAAGGTGCTGAGGGTTTCAGTTCATTTAAACTGTGTCCTCATTAATATACAGCACTTACCACACCTGGTGAAATAATGATGTCATTGTAGCAGGTCCATTATGGAACGCTAAAGGAGTTTTCCATTGTCGATCTGGCTTCTGAACTCCAAGGTTTACAGACACTTCAGCTCTACCATTGAAGAGAAAGCCTACAAGAGCTTCACAATAATCAATCAAAAAAGTGCAGTAGCTTGTGCGTGTGTGTGTGTGTGTGCGTGTGCGTGTGCTTGTGCGTGCTTGTGTGTGTGCGTGTGTGTGTGCGTGTGTGCATGCTCGTCTCCCACTGAGCTACTCCGAGCAGTCAAACCCGACCCTCCTCGGGATTGATGGAAATGTGTGTGATTAATACCCTGTAACCCTGACTGGCCCAGAGGCTGTCTCTCACTGGGTGAAGCCCTATTGGGATGAACAGTATTTTCAATGCCATCTGTCCAGATGTTAGAAGCAGGTCGTTCCCATGTGAGCAGCGAAACACCCTGTATGTTTCTATAATAAAACCAGAGCTCCAGACGTGTTATTGTCTCAGCATTGCTTTGTGCTGGTCCTGTCACATTTCAGGAACGCTCTAACAATGGCTGATGATGCAGGAATCATATACAATGGCTGATGATGGCTGTGATACTGAAATTATAGAGAAGGAGGAAAGATTAAAGCTGTGCTTTTAGATGTCTTGGTGTTGGTTTCAGTTGGCTGAATCTGTGCAGGGATGTGTTTATGAAACAGACCTCTTATAAAATCAGCTGAGGTTTTGCAGCTCATATTATTTACAAGTACAGGACACATTATCCAGCTGACCACAGGCTGGAAAAGGACTTAAAAATGAGCACATTCATCTTGCGGCAGGACAGGTCAAAAAAGGTTAAAGCACTAAAGGGATTCACAGATTTTCATTTTTAATTACAGCCTTCAAATCAAAGATTGTCATGTCGACAAATTATCTTGCTTCTTTAGCCCAGGATTGGACCTTGCATTGATTAATAATCTGCTTTAAGAGAACAGACCTGGGAGGAGGCTTGGTTTGGTTGATAATTCACCTTTAATGGATGCGTCAATTAAATTATAATCTTGTTGTATGACCTAATTTAGTGATTACACCAATAAAGGTGACTTTACAGTGATGCATGACTAAGCCCTAATGAAGTTACACACTGCTGCCACACTGGATGGCTGGCTTTGCTCTATTGAAGGCATTTGGTGACAGGCATCTATACAGCAGTTCAAACCCCCACAGCTTGAGTGAATTATAAAATATACACGGATGAAGGCATCATCTGAAAGTGTAATTAAAAAAGAAAAAAACTCTGAAAGTTAAGGGAAATTCAGGGCGATTCAGATAAGAAAAGTGGGTTCCATTTTGCTGCTGATGCCGATACTAAACATTTCTGGTTATTTGAAGCACCAAGGAAAGAAGCATGCAATAGAGAGCTCTGGTGTCAGGGCCTCATGAGAAAGAATAGCTTCATGTATTACTGAACAAGGAGCAGGGAATGGAAAGATGAATAGAAGGCCCTGAATAAACTGACAAGGCATTTGTTCTTTCATTGTCAAAACTGCGAGAGCCCCACTTTTACCTCTATCCTCAAGGCCACCTCATCTTTAATAGTTCTGTGCTGCCTCCAACCCTTCACTTCTGTCACACCACATTGATTCAGATTGTGTGGAATAAAGGAATCTGGTTTATTTTCTACAGTACCTAAGGCTTAGGCATTCTCTGTGATTAGTATTTTTTAAAATTATTATTTATTAATTTTAAAAACACATTACAATAGTATTATTATTTCAATATTGGTAAGGGGTGTGCCTGTGTCTCCCATTTATCATTCCTTTTTTATTTTTTATGTTATCATTTCTAATGAAGAGATTCTCCTCAGTGCTCTTTTGTTTGCTGTTCCAACAAAGAACAGTAGATGGTGTTATTAGTACAACAAGCACGGAGTCAGAAGAATTGTGTTTTGTTACTTAACTTACTGTGCAAGCTTAGAATTAGGGCCGGCCATGCTCCGGGACCTGGAGCGGAGCGGAGCTTGCCAGTTTTCTGAGCTGAGCTCTGGAGCTGGAGCTGGGTCACTGGAGCGCTCTGGAACATGGAGCCGGGGGGGAGCTGGAGCTGGGTCACTGGAGCGCTCTGGAGCATGGAGCCGGGGAGCTGGAGCTGGGTCACTGGGCTCTGGAGCATGGAGCCGGGGAGCTGGAGCTGGGTCACTGGGCGCTCTGGAGCATGGAGCCGGGGGAGCTGGAGCTGGGTCACTGGACGCTCTGGAGCATGGAGCCGGGGAGCTGGAGCTGGGTCACTGGAGCTCTGGAGCATGGAGCCGGGGGAGCTGGAGCTGGGTCACTGGACCGCTCTGGAGCATGGAGCCGGGGGGGAGCTGGAGCTGGGTCACTGGAGCGCTCTGGAGCATGGAGCCGGGGGGGAGCTGGAGCTGGGTCACTGGAGCGCTCTGGAGCATGGAGCCAGGGGGAGCTGGAGCTGGGTCACTGGAGCGCTCTGGAGCATGGAGCCAAGGGGGGAGCTGGAGCTGGGTCACTGGACCGCTCTGGAGCATGGAGCCGGGGAGCTGGAGCTGGGTCACTGGGCGCTCTGGAGCATGGAGCGGAGTGGAGCTGGAGCTGGGTCACTGGAGCGCTCTGGAGCATGGAGCCGGGGGGGAGCTGGAGCTGGGTCACTGGAGCGCTCTGGAGCATGGAGCGGAGTGGAGCTGGAGCTGGGTCACTGGAGCGCTCTGGAGCATGGAGCCGGGGGTGAGCTGGAGCTGGGTCACTGGGTTATTGTGAAATGAGACCCTAGTGGTTAGGACCCAGATGTTTGGCTTGTTTGCGTGAGAGGCATGAACAGCCTGTCCAGCTCATTTCCCTGAAACTCTTGGAATGGACACAAGACTGGAATTGTGAATAATTAAAAACAGCTTGTTTAATTATTGGTTAGGCCTGTCCGCTGAGCGACAGCAATTAACAGGAGCTGCCCGGATCCTTGGGGGAGAGAGGAGACTCCTGAGCTCAAGGTTGTTTAGAATCACGATGCAGTGTCATGTAGCCAGGATCTGGGATTCAAAGAGACTTCACCAAGTTCCCTTCTAAAAGAGTACTGTGGTATACCTGAGTGAATGGGATAAAGGCACAGGCTAGCACGGTGTAAACTATAGTAAATGCAAATGAGACTCCTGGTGTGGTAAATGCATTTTTACAGTACAGGGTTATCATGGTGAGCTTTGAGATGAGTCTACTCCAGTATTATCACTTGTAAGCTCTTCCTATTGAGTGTGCTTTGACTTGGGTCTCACTCCAGCTCACTGTGTGGCTGGTTTATCTGCATGTACATAATGAGCAAGGCAATGCAAACACACTGGAACTCACACACATTAAAGTGCAATTCATTCCTTAAATAAAGCAAAGACATATACTGTATAGAACTTTGCGCGCCCATTCAGATCTCAGTATAACCAAGGTATGCTGTCACACTGTTTCGCTCCAGCTGTGGAGTGGTGATCAGTCATAAAACAATCAATAGAACACTGATACACCACTCAGTACATTAGCTTCCTTGAGAGATTCACTATGAAGTGGCTCGGACTGTAATTGACGGGATAGAAACTCAAGTGAAGTGTGCTTACGCTACGTATTTGATCCTGACAGTGTCATTTTCATCTTCAGGGTGACCCATATATATATATATATATATATATATATATATATATATATATATATATATATATATATATATATATAATTGTTCACATTGTTCACCTCCAAAGTAAAGCACTCGTATGATACTGTAATGAATGGCTTGTTCAGTTTCGTGGCTTCAGCACTGTTGAGCAGCCTTATGGGCAGTGATCAGGCACATCACAGGCTCACTGTTGAAGAAGTGTTGCAGGATTATATTATTTATAAAGTAATAAAGTTAGTAAAGTACCAAACAAATCTCAGTAATTCTCGAGTGCTGCTCATTGAAGCTTCGTATATCAGAGTGGCGTTTTTACATCGCTTTAACTGTTTTCTTTAATACAGACAAACAAACAAACAAGAAATATTTGAAATTAGTCCTAAAAGAACATGTGTGCTAAAACACGGCATGGATATATTTACACTGAGCTGAAAACCCAGACAAACTCACTCATGCCCTTGGAGAAAACTAGAACATACGTGTGTGTGTCTGTTTGTGTGTATGTATCAGTGTGCCTCTGTGTCTATGTCTGTATCAGTGTGCCTGTGTGTTTGTGTCTGTATCAGTGTGCCTGTGTGTTTGTGTCTGTATCAGTGTGCCTGTGTGTTTGTGTCTGTGTGTGTGTGTGTCTGTATCAGTGTGCCTGTGTGTTTGTGTCTGTATCAGTGTGCCTGTGTGTTTGTGTCTGTATCAGTGTGCCTCTGTGTCTATGTCTGTATCAGTGTGCCTTTGTGTCTATGTCTGTATCAGTGTTCCTGTGTGTTTGTGTCTGTGTGTGTGTATGTATCAGTGTGCCTCTGTGTCTATGTCTGTATCAGTGTGCCTCTGTGTCTATGTCTGTATCAGTGTGCCTGTGTGTTTGTGTCTGTGTGTGTGTATGTATCAGTGTGCCTCTGTGTCTATGTCTGTATCAGTGTGCCTCTGTGTCTATGTCTGTATCACTGTGCCTGTGTGTTTGTGTCTGTGTGTGTGTATGTATCAGTGTGCCTGTGTGTGTGTGTCTGTATCACTGTGCCTGTGTGTTTGTGTCTGTGTGTGTGTATGTATCAGTGTGCCTCTGTGTCTATATCTGTATCAGTGTGCCTCTGTGTCTATGTCTGTATCAGTGTGCCTGTGTGTTTGTGTCTGTGTGTGTGTATGTATCAGTGTGCCTCTGTGTCTATGTCTGTATCAGTGTGCCTGTGTGTTTGTGTCTGTGTTTATGTGTGTGTGTGTATGTATCAGTGTGCCTGTGTGTTTGTGTCTGTATCAGTGTGCCTGTGTGTTTGTGTCTGTGTTTATGTGTGTGTGTCTGTGTGTGTGTATGTATCAGTGTGCCTGTGTGTTTGTGTCTGTGTGTGTGTGTCTGTATCAGTGTGCCTCTGTGTCTGTGTCTGTATCAGTGTGCCTGTGTGTTTGTGTCTGTGTGTGTGAATGTATCAGTGTGCCTGTGTGTCTGTGTCTGTATCAGTGTGCCTGTGTGTTTGTGTCTGTATCAGTGTGCCTGTGTGTCTATGTCTGTATCAGTGTGCCTGTGTGTCTATGTCTGTATCAGTGTGCCTGTGTGTTTGTGTCTGTGTGTGTGTGTATGTATCAGTGTGCCTGTGTGTGTGTGTCTGTATCAGTGTGCCTGTGTGTTTGTGTCTGTGTTTATGTGTGTGTGTGCGTGCATGTACACGCTGTTTGCCTTTGTTCTTCAATGGTGACAGAAGTCATGTTTTCTCCAATCCCTCTAATCTCATTGAGCTCCATTTCCTTTAATCACTTCAGAAGTACGGACAGACACAATTGACCGATTCATAGTGTGGATGTGAGCTTTTTGCATCATTTATAATGTATACGCCTGCTACTACTTGTAATGGTCCTTCAATTTTTCATGAACTAAATTCTTGGATATATGTAACGAATACAAACGACTGAGCACAGCAGAGCTTTGGTTAGCCATTCCAAACTGCAGGTTCAGTGAGAGATGATTATTATTATTAAATAGCTTATGCCTGCTCCCAATGGTATAATCTGCCATACAGACAGTCTGGGTGTTTGGTTTGGGTTCCATCCAGGCTGGTAGCAAAGTGTTAGTATTTCTTCATCTTAAACCACAGCCCTGCCCTTATATAAGTTCCCAGAGTAAAAGCATGGCTAAGCACCGGTAAGCACTGTAAAGCCCAGAGAGTTATGGTAAAGCGTTTTGTAATGGCTAACCTTGGTAGACTGTGATAAATGCATGGTGGGAAAATGACTGATCACAAATACCGTGGTAAACTTTTCGAAGGGTGAGCCCAAGGCTACCCTATATTAATTCCCCATGACGTCAGGCTTGCTGTGAGCGAGGTGAACCGGCATACAATCCATTTGTATGTCATCTTGGCTATAATTGCATGTCCCTAGAAACTGGGGTTAGCTCTTATTATTAGTATTAGTAGTATCGAATGACCGCCATTAGGTTCGGTGTGGTAAGAAAAAGATCAAAGGAAACAGCCACTTGCTCTAAAAGTTTATATAACAGGGGCTTAATTACATATTAGACACCTCAGAAATTATTAATAATTCTAGGACTTATGTGTTCATCTAGAACATTGAAATAGTTATGCTTGTATCGTCTTCACTACAAATCAATAACCATTAAATCAACATATTGGCATTCATATATGCGTATCTAGATTACGCAATATTTAAAATGCAGAACCCACGTCTCCTATTATTAAGGCTTCGTTTCAAATCACTGTGTTGTTAAGGGACCATTTTCCCCTTTATTAAAAACCCCAGCAATCTGTTGCCTGGCCAATAAACTAATAAAAACAAATAAACGGACGGCTAGAAATGGAATTACGGATTCTTGCAGTCGTATTAAAAACGCATGTCCAGCTGTGTCTCAAATTTTCAACTTAAATATTTTGCCAGCTAACTTTTTTTTTTCAAAAATATTATCCTTTGTAAATAGCCTACAAAACACTCGATCACACATTGTAATTCGAGGCTTAAGAAAATAATACAAGAGGAGAAACGTTTGCTTGTGCCTTCTTCGGTGTAAAGAAAATAATATATATATGACAACACAGAAAAAAAACCCTTTCTTGTCCACTGTGAAATTAAATATTTAATTAAAATAAATTATAATAATAATGAAAGTATTGTGTTGTATTGCTATTTGTATATTTAAGTTCACAATGCACACATTAAAATGAATAATGAAGGTATCTTTATTTAGCAAGAATGTATTTGCTAAGGTGTATGTAATACATGAGAATAAACGTGGTCGTTCCATAACAACGTACAGGTATCCAGTCCCAGGAAAAGGGAATGGTCTTCAGTTGAAGAATCTTAATTGCACAGGACAAACCCGGTGTGCTGTTCTTCAGAAGTTACCTAAATGTTTATGGATAATAAGATTTGTAAACTTAATCTGCTTTGCATGCTTGATTAAATGAGTACAACGAAAAGCTGAAGGAGATACTTATAATTATGGTAATCACGCGTAAAATAATCTGAAAATCAATAACATAATAACCCTTTAATTAAACTGAAATTCTGTTACTGTCATACTAAATGCAGTTCTTATTAAAATAGTATTTCAATTTTCATTACTGTCTGCAGGACAAAGTTTTACAATTTTACATCAGCGCATCCACTGGATTTAAATAACAGGCCAATGCTACACTACTACTACTACTACTACTACTACTACTACTACTACTACTACTACTACTACTACTACTACTACTACTACTACTACTACTACTACTACTACTACTACTACTACTACTACTACTAATAATAATAATAATAAAACATTCCAATGTGTGATATTCCCGGCGGGGCGCATGTTTCACTGGGTTTGTACACTGTGTTCATCTTGGTATTATTCAAGTGTTAGCAGATCCCTTCACAGTGTTCCTCCACGCGTCCAGCACAGACCAGGGCCTGCTTTCTCACGAGCTATGTTAACCGTGTTATCCTAAGAGCTCTCATGCACGAAAACCCAACGATGCTTGTGAGAGTGTATCGGGTTCAGGGAAACACACGCCTTACTGGAGAGAATAACTTTGAAGTAACAAGAACTAATGTAATCGGGAAACGGACCCTGATTATTAGGCTTCTGTATTACCATTGCCATGATGGTACAGTGAGTGCAGTTTATACATTACCATGATAATGCAGTGAGTGCAGTGTATACATTACCATGATGATACAGTGAGTGCAGTGTATACATTACCATGATAATACAGTGAGTGCAGTGTATACATTACCATGATAATGCAGTGAGTGCAGTGTATACATTACCATGATAATGCAGTGAGTGCAGTTTATACATTACCATGATAATGCAGTGAGTGCAGTGTATACATTACCATGATGATACAGTGAGTGCAGTGTATACATTACCATGATAATGCAGTGAGTGCAGTGTATACATTACCATGATGATACAGTGAGTGCAGTGTATACATTACCATGATGATGCAGTGAGTGCAGTGTATACATTACCATGATAATGCAGTGAGTGCAGTGTATACAGCACCATGATAATGCAGTGAGTGCAGTATATACATTACCATGATGATACAGTGAGTGCAGTGTATACATTACCATGATAATGCAGTGAGTGCAGTGTATACATTACCATGATGATACAGTGAGTGCAGTGTATACATTACCATGATAATACAGTGAGTGCAGTGTATACATTACCATGATGATACAGTGAGTGCAGTGTATACAGTACCATGATAATGCAGTGAGTGCAGTATATACATTACCATGATGATACAGTGAGTGCAGTGTATACATTACCATGATAATGCAGTGAGTGCAGTGTATACATTACCATGATGATACAGTGAGGGCAGTGTATACATTACCATGATAATGCAATGAGTGCAGTGTATACATTACCATGATGATGCAGTGAGTGCAGTTTATACATTGCCATGATAATACAGTGAGTGCAGTATATACATTACCATGATGATACAGTGAGTGCAGTATATACATTACCATGATAATGCAGTGAGTGCAGTGTATACATTACCATGATAATGCAGTGAGGGCAGTATATACAGTACCATGATAATGCAGTGAGTGCAGTGTATACAGTACCATGATAATACAGTGAGGGCAGTGTATACAGTACCATGATAATGCAGTGAGGGCAGTTTATACATTACCATGATAATGCAGTGAGTGCAGTGTATACAGTACCATGATAATGCAGTGAGTGCAGTGTATACAGCACCATGATAATGCAGTGAGGGCAGTAAATTGCAACCTTGTGTATTAATGCCCCATATTTATATACTGCAGCACTGCTTCTAGAGTATATATTGCCAAGTGCACTGTAACCCTTATTGGGAAAATCTGTTACATAAGATCTATGTTTGTAAAAAACATTTTCATATTTTATGATATAATACCATTTACATTGTAGTGCCTATTATATATATATATATATATATATATATATATATATATATATATATATATATATATATATATATATATATATATATATATAAGGTATGGGAGTCGAGCTGTAGGTGCATTATATTTGATTGAGGTTCTTACAATCTGTCTTTGAGGGAGCGGCTATTATATAGAGTACTTTTCTTTGTACTGACTGTATAGCAAACACTGGCGTTTGTTACTATCAATGAATAATATGATTCAATCGGAATAAATAAATTATAAGGCATACTGTACATATTTGTACATTTTAATATAATGAAATTACTGCTGACTACAATGTAAAATCTAATTTTAAAAATAAATACAAATATTTTATGCAAGCATTACACGCTCCTTAATAGTTATAAATCGGCGCTGTGAAGTGTAATGTTTTTTTGTTTTTTGGTGCGTCTAATGTGTATTCTCCAAAAAAAAGAAACAGTTAAGATTTGATGAAGATGGGTTGCCTAGGACTGCGTGTAATAATCCCCAGGTACGATTAAGCCTCCCACCTGAAGATCCATGTAGTCACTGATCTTTAAGGACTTGAAAGACTGAGCGACGAAGAAAGCGAAATCTATTTTTGCCTAGAACAAAGAATCGGGTGGGGGGGACGACACGGACGGACATGATTGAAGTATTACATCTAAAAGGTGTTGACAATTAACCCGAACCAATACTTTACGCGCAGTACAGAAACCAGGACCTGAAGACACTTCTTCACACGGGGAGTGGTGAGTGTTTGGTGGGCTACCTAGTCGTGTTGTTGAGGCAGAAACACTTGGATCCTTTATATTTTTGTCCTTTGTATCCTTTATTAAGACTCAACTTGACCAAGTTCTGAGATCAATTAGCTGTTAGGAACCTAACGCGCTTTGATGGGCCGAATGGCCGCCTGTTATTCTTAGATGTTCTTGTGTTCTTATGTATTCAGCATATTGCTGACCACGGAGTTGTCCAGCACATGTGGTGCTGAAATGGCTGGGTCTATCGAATAAAATATCGCAACTTTATAACGATAATCCTTTATTCTACAAACTGTACTGTAAAATGTCCGTCAGATTTAATTGACATTGTTAGCAATTTGCATTTGTCATACAATCTTTGTTGCAGATGGGTACAAAAAAGTACTAGGAAATTACTGCAGACAAGCTTAAATCAGGCGAGGATAGATTTATCCTAAAAGACTTGAATTTACTTGAAAATAATTGAATAGTGCATATATATATATATATATATATATATATATATATATATATATATATATATATATATATATATATATATATATATATATATATATATATCAGATACTCAATTAATAATGAGAGCTAATGGCAACACCTGTACTCGTTGGAATCCACGTTTGATCGCAAACACGTTTCTCTATCCTTTTGATTTGGTTCAAATGTCAACCCTGTATTTTTTATTTATTTAAAATATATCCACAATTATAAAAAGATAATCGTATTTTAGATATAGCTCTGTGTATGCTCTGAGATAAAACTTAGACCCGCTGTACGCCGGCTGGAATATTTATTTTGAAATCTTATTTCTTCACTCAAGTCAAATGTCATATTGTAGAACAGAAGTATCAAACGTTATCTTAGACCTCCGGCTGCGGGTACCTGTAGTGGCACAGACAATATATGTTATTCAATACGCTTGTAGACGTGCACGCGTGTTCGGCGTGGGCTGCAGGTTTGTTTTTAATTTCGTTTTGTAGACATAACGGTATTGCTCCTGTGATTCTATTTGCACAAATCTAGCGCGCGTTTTGTGCCATGGTCTTTCTACAATGAAACAGCAGTCTGAGCGAATCGACGCTTTGTTTCTTATATCTGTACGAGTTTTATTGAGCTGTTCATCTTATTATATTTCAGCCTGACATCATGTCGAGAAGCTATTTGTTGTCTAAAATGTAATTATGTAATTGATCAACACAGCACATGTGACATTTCGGTCTCTATGTCCAATTTAAATAACACTGGGCGTTTGGATATAAGCAAAGCCAATCATTTTAGATCCGTTTATTTAAAGTTGTGGAGAGGGTTCTTCGCAGTTCTTGATAGTTGTCCTGTGCGCCTTTTTAAAACTTTATTTCACAAGCTCTCAAAGGTCTCAGTGAAGACACTTTTCTTGAAATCAAAGCTGCTCAAACAATCAGCCTTCTCCCAAACACATGGTCGACTGTGGACTCTCGTGATCTGAGCTTCGGTTCCATCGTTGATCTGTGGCTCGATATCTGTCCACCTGTAACACGCTTATAAAAAAACAGTGCTCGTCACACGTAGGAGGCGGACTGGCAGGCGATTGGAAATCTGGAAGTTTTCTAATCTGTGATTGGGACCCTGGGGAGCTGATGAAAATGAGTGAGGCGGGAGCAGCGGCGAGCTCGCCTTTGTGTTTCTCTCCTAATATCTCACATATCAATAATTCAGAGCGGCACCAGACGGACACTGCGCTATGTATTCAGCTGTGTTTCGACTAGTCAGGGGCCGCTTTCTACAATTCAGGGGTCATTTCACTCAGCCTTAAAGTAAGACAAGAAGCCGGGATCCGCAAGCCAACAAGCGCGCACAAGGGGCAAGGAGAGATCACAGAGAGCCTCCACTCACAAAACCAAACCAGAGCGTATAACTAAAGCATATAAAGACATAGATTAAGAAACAAACAAACAAGCAACAACAACAACAGATCTTAAACCATTCAAATCTGGCTTGGATAAAGAGATAAGGAGCTGTATCTGTGAATCGAGAAGTGGGATACGGCACTCTTTTGAAAGCTGCAGACAGAAGCAGTCATGCTGGTGCTTTTACTGAGCGCGGTGTGGCTAGTTGGGCTAGTGTGCGGCCAGAACGAAACCGAACCCATAGTCCTGGAGGGGAAATGCCTGGTGGTTTGCGATTCTAACCCCACCTCGGATACAACAGGCACGGCTCTGGGCATCTCAGTGCGGTCCGGCAATGCCAAGGTAGCGTTCTCCTCCGTCCGGAGCACGAACCACGAGCCCTCGGAAATGAGTAACCGAACAATGGTCATCTACTTCGACCAGGTAAATAATGAAGGAACAAAGCCTGCCGCACAAAGCATGTTTAATAAATAACAGCGACTGGGATTCAGGGGGAGAGAGCGCTTAACACCGGGTGTCCGTCCATGTAGAGTTATTAGATTACTTCAATTGAGGCGACGGCAGATGTGCCTTGTGCGGAGATGGATGTCAGGTGGATTGATGAGCGTTTTAGCGAAATCAGCGTTTCAATGGATTCTGTGCAGCATTTATCAACGGAAAATACATATTTTGTTTATTAGTATTCTATATATTTTTTATACATAACATTACAAAAATTAAAAAAAAACACATAATGTGCATTTCCAGCTTTCAAGATAATTGAACACTTTGGCCAAATGCCACTCTGCTAAAGGAATGAGGTGCATGCGAATAAACATCAGCAATGAATGATTTTGAAAAGATGATACATTACTTCTCCGTTTTGCATACATGTCTTTTTCCCCACGGGTTCCGATTCTTTCTGAAAGCTGGTGTCTTCCATCGCTGCTGTTTCTATAGACCGAGCTACGTGTTCTTGTTTGTTTTAACAGTTTCCCCCATTTTCTCCCTACAGGTACTCGTGAACGTTGGGAGCAATTTTGACACGGAGAGAAGCACTTTCATCGCTCCACGAAAAGGGATTTACAGTTTCAATTTCCATGTGGTCAAAGTGTATAACAGACAGACGATCCAGGTCAGAAAATTTGTTTTTTTATTCCTGTTTAACATTTATTTGTTTGCCTTTGAGATTCCGTGTGAACTGCTAGCCACAGTTTTCTTATAGTTTCAACCCGTGTCACTTAAAAAGTTAATAGCAGGTGATTTGGCGCATTGTGATTTTTGAATGGGTCTTGAGTGTTTTTTGTCATGGAAAATGGTGATTTAAATTGAAAACTGAAATGTACAGTAATGTAACCACTAAGAGAAAGAAAGAAAGGGTTCATGAATATCAAATGTTCAAATCATTTCCCACATGATTACTATTTGATTTTAGTAATCCTGTTAAGCGATTGTTTTATAGTGTCTGCCGTTTCACTCCCATTACTGCCGCGTTTCTCTTGGTGTAGGCCTAACCTTCAGTTCTAAGAGCACTGCAGTGTAACACACACTTCCATTCTTAATTACTCACTTAAGTGCAGCACCCAAATAATGTACCGCGTTTGCTCATTTTTGTTTAATAGGCCCAATTGGAAACTAAAAGAATAATGATAACATATACAGACTAGTATGCTCTTTACATGCCTGGGTAATTGCAGTCTAAGTTAGCAAATTAACATTTGCCACACTAACGGCTAGTTTCACAGACTCAGATTAACCCTAATGCCAGACTACCTAATGTAATTTAGATAGACTAGTCCAAGATTAGAGCTAATCAGGGTGTGTGAACTAGCTGTAAAAGTCTATTTTCCAGGTACAGAGCATTAATCGATAAATCCCCAATCTTCTCTGATGATGACTAATGCCTGTTTTTTTTGGAGTACAGTTGGAGATTGCATGCATAATGCCAGTTTAATGAATGTTTTTACTCAATTCATGCCAAAGTTTTAAGGTCAGGGGATTTGATTGTATTAGGTTTAAATAACAGCGTAAAAAGTTTACATAGAAGAGGACACATATCAAGCATGCGTCTGTATTTTACACTGCATGATGTGGTGCCTCTGTATGATGATTTCGTTTCCCTATGTTAATCGCAGATAGGCCATGTGTCTTAACATTTGAATGCCTCTGTGTTAGTGCTATTATTAGAAGCACAGGTATGCCGTTGTTAGTAAATAATTGCACATTTCTGTATAATTTCATAAGATATGTATTGTATTAGATCATGCATTTATTTTACAAGGTATATTCTGTTAGTTAACCATTTGATGAAGACAAAGTGTACTGAGGGACCATGTGTCTAAAGTCTCCACTATAGCGATGAATCCTGGTAGAAATGTTAAACTGTATATTTCCCACCTGCCTATAATGATTGTGTTGAGATGGTCCCTTGAGAGACTGCAATACGCAGGTATGACTGGTGTATTTGCTGTACATTCCGATGTATTTATCAGTACTGTATGAGATAGTTTTGTGTGTATATAACAGCGCTTCGTCTCTCACACTGTATGGAAGGGCATTTGGTTGCAGTACCCCTGATCATACCTCTCATCTTTGCACTCCCCGATTGTACCCCTCATCTTTGCCCCCCGATCATACCACTCATCTTTGCCCCCCCAATCGTACCCCTCATATTTGCCCCCACGATCGTACCCCTCATCTTTGCCCCCTGATCATACCCTTCATCTTTGCCCCCCTGATTGTACCCCTCATCTTTGCACATCCCATCCCATCCAAGACCCTTTAAATCCAGACTTCTATATTTGACAGCTTTCTCATCTTAATGTTTGTACTTGCTTTAGTTGTACAGCGCTATGAGACGGCAGTGTATCAATCCAGACTGCATTGTATTGATCAGTCCTGTGTTCTGGGCCCTGCAGGTGAGCCTCATGCTGAATGGATGGGCCATGATCTCAGCGTTCGCCGGGGACCAGGATGTCACCAGAGAGGCCGCCAGCAATGGGGTTCTGCTCCAGATGGAGAAAGGAGACCGAGTGTATCTCAAACTGGAGAGAGGAAACCTAATGGGAGGCTGGAAATACTCCACATTCTCAGGATTCCTCGTCTTCCCTGTCTAAACAGGATCGAAACACACGGACGCTGGGATGCCAGGAAAAAAACCCCAAAAAAAACACAAGGGGTAGGAATGAATGAATGAATGAATGAACGGCTCTCAGATGCAGCTGCTTGTAGCTCTGGACAGAAAACTGTTTTACCTTCCAATATTTAAAGAGGCAAAGCCCTTCGTAATCTGCGCCTGTATGCGTCTGCTTTGAGGAATGTTTCTAGTGTTTTGCAGTCAGAGAGCCGAATATAAGGAGAAAAAATAAATAATTGGTAAATTATAAATCGTTTTTATTTGATCATATTTATGTAATATATAATTTTTTATGTTGAAATCTTTATTATATCATTTTTGATTTTTAACCGTATTTCATTTTTTTTTATCCCTATTTCATTATCTGTTAAGTATCCCACATATATTTAAATTACACATGCTTAGTTTTGTTTTTTTGGATTTTAATTTACATTGTTCCTGCTTTCATCACACAAGAAAGAGTAAAAAAAAAACCCAATGGAAATTGTTTTTGTTGTATACTAATCTATAACAATCCTAAAATGTATATATGATGTAACCTCTTACTAGCCGAGCTGGTTAAGTAGCTGTATTTCAGTATTTCTATGTAATTCTCAGTGATAGTGGAGTATCAGGCTGCTATACGTTTCGATGCTTCTTGTTTTGTTTCGGACAAATGTGGCAAAACTAAAACGGCAGAAACTATAATGGAATTTTATTATAACTCTGTAATATATGTGTGAATATTTAAAAGATTTATTCTTTGCTTTAATTCAATAAACTTTAAATCATACTTTTATTTTTCTTAACCAGACACGGTGTCTACCTATCACCTAGAGGCATTTCCCTCATACGCTGCGTTTCTGGGAGTCAGCAAAAGCGCCTTTAAAAGCACCTCGGAGCACGAGCTTGAGCTTTCTCTGGTGAGGAATCTGCATTGTTGGGGATTCTCTGTCATAACCACTGTGGTGAAGAATTTAATGAGCTCCCTGGGGGAACATTAATACTTGCATAATAAGCAAACCTCCGCTGTTTATTCAAAGACTAGGATTTTTTTTTTTAATAAAGCAGGTGGGGATTTGGTCATAATGATACTTCAAGGTGCAAATGATAACAGAGGGGCTTGTTCCTCTAGATTTCAAGGCTGACACGAGTCATTTAATGGGCTAAACAAGCACCCCAATTGCTAAAAACAAAATACAAAAATAAAAAGGGAAGACTGTGGAACTAGGTCATATTTTGGTGATTAAATAATTGGCTTAAATGAAATAAAAATGAAATTGACATCACCACATTCAGGTTGGATAACATTTCACACCATCAAATACGATTGTAATGGATCTCAGCACTGTACTGTACAGGTTTATGTTACAGTACATCTCAATCAATCAATCAATCAATCTTTATTTTATATAGCGCCTTTCGTAGTGGACCACCATCACAAAGTGCTTGAGCGACCATCTGTAAGCAGGATAGCTCCTTTAGAATCCATCCCAACAATGCAAAACGACTCCAAACACATTCATGTGCAGTGGTACACCAATACAATTTTATATAGACACAATAACGCCCCCTTCAATTGTACAGGCCGTTGATGCAAAGTTTCTCATCAACAAAGCAGCTTTAAAAAGCAATAAAACAATCCAGCCCATGAGACAGGAGAGAGTGGGTTGTCTGCTCTGAAATGCTGGCTGCCTCCTCTCTTTTTGGCCCCCTGTTGGGTATCCACTTCCTTGTGTTGAGGAACCTTCCAGAGGATGTGCGCATTAATATCTTCATGCTGTTTATTCATCTGCTGGCACAAAAGACATATGAGCAGAGACCCAGTCGCAGGTCTTTAAATGAGCTGCCTGGCCCCACAGCTAAAACAGGAAATCAATGCTTTCTAGACTTGGAAAATACATTTGCACATACAGACAGACGGACGGACAGGGGCCATTCACCAATTGGAACGTTGCTCCCCGATATTTTCATTCAATCGCTGGCTCTTAAAAATACGCAAAAACGCAGCATGTCCACAGGTGTGTACCTGTCGGGTATGATCTGCCGCTTGCTACTAGCAAATGTGGGTGTTCGTTAAAGAACCAAACTGAATGAACCTTTTTGCTTATTTTAGGTAAGGTTACGTTAATAAACAGACGCTGATTGCTTTCTTATTGCACGAGTATTACAGGACAGTACGTCTCATGCTGAATGACACGGAATGGTAACTTCCTTGTCTGTTTCGTTATTTGGATGAGGGTGACGATGTGTGACCTCATGTTCACACACACACCCCTTTCCTAGGGTGCCAGGTGTGCACTCCAGCCTGGCGGAGGCAGAGACGCTGCACAGGTCTCACCTAGGTCTCCTGCTCCTTTTTCGGCTAAATCCCAGACAGCATGGGAGGTCTGCAGTAAACATGACAGATTGACGCCCTTATCCAGGGCGACTTACAATTGTTACAAGATATCACATTATTTTTTACATACAATTACCCATTTATTCAGTTGGGTTTTTACTGGAGCAATCTAGGTAAAGTACCTTGCTCAAGGGTACAGCAGCATTGTCCCCCACCTGGGATTGAACCCACGACCCTCCGGTCAAGAGTCCAGAGCCCTAATCACTACTCCACACTGCTGCCCTATTTATTTCTGTGATTTTATTTTGGCTTGTTTGTGGTTTCACTTTGTAATTATCCATCATGTTTGCTGCTACACACATAATCACATCTTTAATGAATGTGGGCTGTTGAATTATTGCAAAGAATTTATTCAATAATAATAATAATAGTAAAGGCAGCTTTACCTAAATTAGAATTAATTACTACTGGTGTAAAGACAAATAATAATTAGGATGGTAATATAAACTGACCATATTTCTCCAAAATTTAAACAATGTGCATCAACAAATTAGTGGTGTTTTCTGGCTACAAATACACATAATGCCTAAAGTAAGGTTCAATTCACTGGCTTAACACGAACGTAAAATAGAAAAGCAGCATTGCTAACCATATGTTAACATATATTAATTTGGGTTTATTGTTTGTTTATATATCGGAATATGTGTATTAGTGTTTATTTTACAATAATATTTTTGAAAAACTATCAATACTACATTTAATATAACTACAACATTAATACTACTAATCAATAAATACATCAATGTTGCGATTCCAAAAAAGTGTATTTATTACTGTTGTTGTTTTGAGAATATTCGTTTCCGTTTCACTTTTAAAAACTGTAAATGCAATCCAACCTGTTTTGGACATGTCTTTATTTTTCAAGCACATGCATTTAATGTCGCATGCTTTTAGACATTGTTATACAAATAATATACTTTTTTATTCATTCGTTAGAGATGCCCTTTTTTTGAAGCAATAACCAGCTATAGGCCTACAGGAAATGCTGAATCTAAATCTAACTATGCTATAACATCTAGTCACGCGACAGAGTGAGAACAGAGCCCAGTGTGCATTTCCAGATGTTTCGCAGATTTCTGTATCCCTGTAGAATTATGTATCCCCGCATGACTCCATGTGCAGATGCAGTTTTTCAAAGCAGGACGTGGATGCGCGATATTCCTGTACGCTCAGCCTCCTGGCGTTGCTCAATACATGAAATCCTTGATTAAAAGTAACCTTATAAAACTGTATTTTTTCTTTTAAAACACGTTTTAATTTTATTATATGTAAATACTGGTCAGAAACATCAAGCGTTCACGTATAGCGATCTTGATCTACGCAGGCGTCAAATCATGCGGGGATACAGAATTCTTTGGGGGTACAGAAATCTGCAAAACACCGGCTGTTCTTTTTTGCGAGTAGGGGAGACACACGGTTGGTTGTCACACGGGTTGTCACACGGGTTGGTTGTCATAATGCTCAAAACTATGACACTAGATGGTGCAGGCAGGTGATACTAACACTGAAATGTGTGGAACTCAACCATCTTGTAATTTGAGGTCAATTCCATCTAACATAAAGATTAGCACATATTTCATTTTTTTTCATACCCAAAGTAAAAAATGTATATCTTGTTATTTATGTTATAACTCTTAGTAGTATTGGAGTTTGTTTGAACTGATGGCCATGTTAATAGAACCACATACTGGTTATCTTTTGGTGTAAATACAAACCCAGTAGGTTCTCCCAGTAGTACTGAGAGCATTAAATTATCATGTAAAGTCAGGTTGGGGCAGGTTGTCTCATAGTTTTTGGGGTTGGTGTCACATGTAAATCCTATAGGAAGAAGTCTTATATTTTTTCTTTCTACTTTTTTTTACACCAACATGTGGGATATGTCACCATATAAGGCTTATTTAAGTTATTTACTGTTTGTCATCCGGTTCTGTGGAGACTAGTATTATTTTGTAGCGTGGGTCAGCATTTCAAATATATATAGGTCTATATTTTTTATATTCACATAAAAAGTAAAAATACAACTTTTTCTGTCATTGTACACAGTAGAAACTTTATGTTATTTAAAAACAAAACCAAAAAATGTTGCATTAGTGTCTACTGTAAAACCAAGAACATAATTTGTGACACCCAACCCCAGTATGGGGCAGCTTGTCACAGGTGACCGGCGCATTTTCAACCGTCTAAATATCATATTTGGAATAAAGTTACGCTGAAAAAACATCAATTTGTACGTTAAAAGTTATTCGTCAATATAACGAGGAACAGAACCTCGCAGAATGTCACCAGATTGAGGAAAATAATAAAGAGTTAAAAGTGGGACAACCAACCCCGGTCTCCCCTATGTGAAAAGGGAGTCATTTAATTAGGAGTACTTACACTGCTACTGAGATTTCACTGAGCATTCTGTGAGTGCACACTTCAATGAAACAAGCAGCAGCACGGTTTTGTTCTTCCCTAATGCAAAAGTATAGGAAACAGGTGAAAACCCGATTTTTTTAAAAATACAACTCAATCAATAGTTTCTCTAGTCACCGATTAGCAACCCTGTTAACCTACCTAATGATGGTAGGTAGAGCATTCTAGGATTGATTAGTGCAGACCGGAGTGTGTGATTAAACAGCCGTATAAAACTCTGTCCACCTTGTCTGCTTAATTATCTCGTTAAGGGAGGCCTTCATGTTTCACCTGTTATATAACTTTGCATATTTATAACTAATGTTACATAAAATAATAATAATAATAAAATATTGTTTCCACACAAGCTCTATGAAGACCGCACTTTTGTTGTTGTCGTTGCTGTGCGCTGGCAGTCTGTTTGAAGCAGTCACTTTCGCATTCGGGGAACGCTGACAAGCAATTACGAGCGACTGTGTTACTGCAATAATTCTTCGGTCTCGGTGCAGGAGCGAGGATGAAAAGCGCAGCAATTAGAGACACCAACAACAAAAAAACACGAGACGGTGAAGATTGAATTTTAATTGCCGTATGATATGCTTTATTAGGGGTGTTTACGTTTCCGCGATGCGCCGACGAGGAGGCAGTAATTAGAACTGCTCTGAAATTAAATGAACTATCGCGGTTTTAAAAAAAAAAAAATGATTTCCCCTCTCAAGTCTCTGTTTTGAAGAATTGAATTGGCATGTAATTTGACAGTGGCTTACTTTACTTTTTTGTATTTTAATGACGCACCTCTCTCCCGGAGACGGTTTTAAAATAGGAACGCGGGGGACGGGGTGTAATTATTATTTATTTATTTATTTTATTTATTTATATATCAATCTGGGGAAACCATTTCCCTCCACGCCCTCCATTACAGTTAGTGCTGCCACTTCATTACTAGCTGATCCGGAATATTGCACGGCTGTCATCACTTTGATCAACATAACACAGGACCTTCATGTTTAGTGAGCCGCCTGCTAAAGAAGCAGCACTGCGTTTCTAATTGCATTCATTGCATGGCAGTTTAACTCGTTGGAGTTTCACCATCCATTAACTCTAATTGTTCCCACATTTGTTTGCAGTCGTGTGGGTAGCTGGTGTCTGCCCGCATACCTGCATTTCTCAGTCGCGTCATGGGTGATGCCACCATCGCTTCTAACACATTACTCGGGTTTAAATTGAATAGTAAAAATGAAATACAAATATCTAAACGTCCATATTAGTTATGTACTGTAGCGTGTGCGTTACATATACAATCGTAGAACTAGGTTATATTTATAAAACCAGTGTGCATGTAGTCTTAGGTAAAGAAGGATGAAAACGATGAGTAGAAGATAAAGCGCTGAACTATATTGAGTTGTTGGGTGCAGCGTGGACGGAGCGTGCCCTATCCTGCAGAGAAGTCTGCTCCGTTATTTAATCCTAACAAGCCTTCCAGCTGAAATAAAACCACATCTGAAGTTACAGGACTTAAAACAAGAACGCAGTAGGGTGAGTAAGCCTATTCATCCTGCAGGCTTAAATGTTTTCTCTTTTTATTCTGCACAATAACTGTGGGTCAGACTATCAAGCCAGCATTACATCTTTAAACACCTCTCCAAATGTTTTCACAACAGTCAAATACAGAATAGTATCGTTCAGCCCTCTTTCTTTTTAATAAATAAATACATTAAAAAAATGTCTTCCTTGTAATTTTTTTTTTTCTTCAGCTAGACCCAGTGGTCAACGCTGTTGATAATTATGTATTTTGGTGATTTACTTGAAAGTGCTTTGTGGTCAGGTGAATGTTAATGCACATGCTGAAGTGTGAAATACCCTTTTTATGCCTCCCTCTCTCTTGCTGTCTCTCTTCCCATCTCTCTTTCTTTCTCTCTATATTATAATAAACACAGAGACTGCCCAGAGACAATGTCCAGGTTTCCTCCGAAACACTGAACAATAATAAAATGTTCCTCTCTAGTGCAGTTAGGAGGAATCTGAACCCAGAGACTCTGCACATCTCATAGCTGTAATTCCCTGGGGTTTTTGTTACACTGCATGTACAAGTGCCAGACATCTCTTTACTAAAATAGCAAATCTGTCACCGTCCCACACTGCGGTGCATTCGAATGGTATCTAAAGACCAAGTACCCGCCTTTGCTGTTGTGTTCAGCATCAGATCCTAACGGTGTGCGCCAGAAGCACACTGTCGCAATGCCAGCACCAGAAGCACACTGTCGCAATGCCAGCGCCAGAAGCACACTGTCGCAATGCCAGCGCCAGAAGCACACTGTCGCAATGCCAGCACCAGAAGCACACTGTCGCAATGCTAGCACCAGAAGCACACTGTCGCAATGCCAGCACCAGAAGCACACTGTCGCAATGCCAGCACCAGAAGCACACTGTCGCAATGCCAGCACCAGAAGCACACTGTCGCAATGCCAGCACCAGAAGCACACTGTCGCAATGCCAGCACCAGAAGCACACTGTCGCAATGCCAGCACCAGAAGCACGCATCGCTAATCCTCCGTGGTGGGGATAGATGGAGATTTGCTTTGGAAGTAGTTTCATGGCTTGAGTGCTGCAGTAATTGGGATATATTGAAGAATTTTATTGTAGTAAAACTAGAGACCATTAGATTACTGTGTTTTATGGCTTGTGTTTTGTCTGTTTGCTGCAGTTCTTTAGTGCTCATAAAGCTGTCACTGCATCCCAGTATGTCAGTGTGCGGGTGCAGCTTGAAAGCAGGCCAATCTAGAAGAAATATGGATAATAGGAAATGTAGCAACGTGGACGGCTATTGTATGTGTAGGGGAAGGTAAATATTTGAGTTATTAACCCTTTCATGCATGAAATATTGAAAATAGTTTGGGGCGCATACCATTTTTTTCCATTGCTTTATATGGGGGCATCCTCATATGAGGTCATCATGCATTTGCGTCTTCCATGTGCCCCCATATAAAGAGAGTTTTGTATTACGTCCCCAAATGAGGTTGCCATGCATGAAAGGGTTAAAGAAAAGCAGATTAGGGAGGGGGGTACATGACAAGTTTCAAGTGTTACATGAAATGTTTAATGTTTTTCACTGATTGGCACTATCAGGGTCCTTGGTCATATGTTCAAGGGACACTGTTATTGCTAAGTGTGTAATTTATCTGCACCCCTATAACAGATGGGGTCATAGGTTCACCATGGCTTGAGTTATGCAAGTGGAAAAGGTAAGGAAGCTAATCCTGTTGACATGTTTCCTTGGGCCTTTACCAGTGTTAACACTGTGCAAGAATTGTGTTTTTTGGGATCATGGGGTGTAACCAGCATTTTACATATTCTGTGTTTTTACAGGTATTTATTGTTTAACTAGGAGATTATTTTTGTTGTACTTTTTTTCCTAATCAGCAAATGGCCATTATTGTCTCAATTATTTTTACGGCTTTAAAACGTATCATACATAATTTGCTTAGTACATTTGTCACAGTAGCTACTTTTTTCATAAGGATTCTGTGTGTAATTTTATTTATTAAACTGTAAAGTGTTCTTAATGGCACTGCACTCACAAGCACCTCCTTGACGGATCTGAGGAATTGCCTTTTCAGATAATGAGTTCTTGTGCCAAACAAAGATTGCCCTCTAATTGCAGACTGAATTTATTTGGAGGAGAAATGCAATTTGTCAAACTAAAAATGAAAAAAAAAACTCAATGACAGGTATTCTGTAGAGAGCGAGTAATTAAATAAAATACATCAGCACATCTACAAGGAACTCAATTAGATGTATTATTTCAAGAGTGGCGAAGGTCATCGCGTGTGTATTGGGGATTTTCCTAGAATGCTCCCTATCCTTGCATGCTAATTCAGGGGGTCCCAGCCTCCTGCCTCGAGGCCACACTGCAGAGCTGCACAAACCCACTCCTCCAGGTATACCAGAGAGCTTGAGCTCCCCAGCCTTACTGCATGTGTTCTGTGAGAAATCATCACACTTCATCGAACTATTCCCACTCGTCACACTTGATCTAGCCATTCTCAAACTCATCACACTTTATCTAGCCATTGATTTAGCCATTTCCAACGAATCCTGCTGATCTCCAGCCCTGCAATACCACAATACACTGTGTGGGTCACCCAGCCTCTCCTCAAGCAGGTTCCCAACTGTTTTTCAATTTCCTTCAAACCATGGAAAGGAAAAAAGACGGCCACTCCCATTAACAAAATCCAGATCCATAGCAGATATTAATAAAACAAACTTTGTCGAAACACGGTAGTAAAATACTATTTTGATCTGACAATGTAAGAATAAAGTTTGTTTTATTAATATCTGCTACGGATCTGGACTTTGTTGATGGGAGTTTCCGTCTTTTTTCCTTGCTACGGTTTCACCGCTAGAAGGTATTTATTTGAGATATATATATATATATATATATATATATATATATATATATATATATATATATATATATATATTATATATAATATACTATTTGGGCTGCTGTGGATTGAGAAAATATTTCAGTGAGGGGTTATGACATCATAAACCACAAGATTAAATATTTTCTCAATGCACTGCAGCCCATATGTTATTTTTTATATTACATAGGCTTTAATATACTGTGTGTGTGTGTGTGTGTGTACACCAGATTTATACCTATAGGCATATGTGTTTATATAATTATACGCCTCTCATGTACCTGTAGTATCAAGCCCTGATAGTTTTTGCTTGCAGCTCTGAACATGATCAAACAAAGACACTATTGTCATTTAATCAGATAATTCATTATGAAACGTATAATGAGCAGACACCCCCTCCATATCAGTATGCAAAGAGCTCATTATTATTAAGCCAGCAAATCGCAACTAATCATCCGAGGGAATCTCACAATCTTGCCCATACTGTATATGAAGCCATTGTAATTATGCTAATTCTGCAGCATATGCATATTTTGCAGGTTTTTTTGCAGTTTTACAGTACCAGTTTAGTGATTCTATACCTAGATTCCAATGTTCTCAGCCAGTCCACCTACAATTTTCAATACCTCTTGCTGCTTCATTGTTGATGCCTAGCAAATGATTGCTAAGTTTCCAGTAGTGAATCCCTTCTTCTATGGGCTGAATACCCTGACCCTGACCCCTGAGGAAGTGGGTAGAGAACATGATGAAACCTTGTCACCTGATATTTAATAACCTTTCAGGAAAGAACAAACACGCATGTGGGGGATTATTCTTTTTTTTCAAAACATTTTTAGCTATTGTATACGATGTCTTTGTGCTCTTCTCAAGGTAAATGTATTGATGAGAGCCCAGGAAAGACAGCTGCCTCTTCACAAAGGTCTGCTTTCTAAAGGGGAGTTGAAGGCTGCTGTATGGGCTCTGCAGCAGCACTCCTGAAGCAACGCTCTGAAAATGCAGCACAATTCTGTAATTAGAGCCCCTTTCTCACTGCCATGCTCTACCTGGCTTGGACCCGGTGTCATGTGGGTTGGCTATGCGATTTCACACTGCCTGTTGAAGAAGCAGGGTTGACCTGAGTGACAGAAACAAATACACAACGTGCTTAGCAATGCCCCGGAAGCAGTTTATTACAGATGCGTCCATCCAAGCTTCTCTGGATTGAGTCGTCGGCCCAAATGTTTCTTCATCCCTGCTGCAATCTGGCTCATGGTGTGTCTCAATCAACAAGAATATGGCAAAACAGAATAAACAGAAATGTTCCTTGCGGAAGTGAAACCTTCACACAGACGTGGCTGTTTGTTACTTCGTCGGCTTACGAATGGCCATCATGCATTTTGTCTCGTTCAACCCAGGTCAAAGCATGTCGACCCACATCCTGAGGTGGGTCACTGCTGACCCGGGTATGACCCTGGTACGACCCAGGTACATGATTTCACACTGTGCATGATTGTGACCCGGGTAGCCAGAACCCGGGTTGGGACCCAGGTAGGCGCGTCAGTGTGAAAGGGGCTTGAGTACTGTAGGGTATTATATAGTCCTAGCAGAGTTTACTGTGGTGTACCATGCATAGTAAATAGTACAGCATGCAGATAGAAGTTAAAGATACCCTCTCTTGAAGCCAAATGGCACACAGTTTAATTGAAGCATGGACTGTATGTACCTGTCCTTTGAAACACTCCATATCAAGCGTGGGACCCATGCTGGGTATCCAGAACAGTACTGTGAATGAGAGGGGAGTAAAGAGAGTGTGTCCCACTGAACTATCACCCTTCAGCCTGGAAAGGTAACAGGAAGCTCATTAAACAAACTGGGTCCTGCCAGCCTTAGCTGCAAGAGAGGAATGCATCCAAATCCAGGTTTTAATATGTGCTTGATTAGCTCCAGTGAACACCCTGGCTGATCTAACCCTCTCTCTGGGAATCATCCTTGCCATGCTGCAGTGCAATGTGTGAGCTCTCTGAACCGCTCTCTGGGACTCGTCCTTGCCATGCTGCAGTGCAATGTGTGAGCTCTCTGAACCTCTCTCTGGGACTCGTCCTTGCCATGCTGCAGTGCAGTGTGTGAGCTCTCTAAACCTCTCTCTGGGAATCATCCTTGCCATGCTGCAGTGAAATGTGTGAGCTCTCTGAACCTCTCTCTGGGAATCGTCCTTGCCATGCTGCAGTGCAGTGTGTGAGCTCTCTCTGCTCAGGGGCTCCTGGCTGTGTGGACCATGTCGGTAATTATGGAAGATCGTTGAAGAGTGTGTGCTGCACTCACTCATTTATTTTTTCATGTCTACCTCTCTGTTCACCTGCATATCCATCATCCTTGCATTGTGTACTTTCAGGTGCACTTTTCAAATCTGTTTATGTTTGGAGCGTGTGTTCGTTGAAACACCACTCATCATCTCTGTTTTTCTGGGAATGTTTGGATACGGATCAGTGATGCTTAGCTGCTTGTTTTTAATCATTTTTAATGAGCTCATCTCCCTGTTATTCCCCCTCCTAAGCAGCTCAATTAGCACACTGTTCTGTATCCGTGCATCTCCAGTCCTCACCCCTTCGGGTCTTCACAATCTACTACTCCAAACTGCTTTTCCTGAAATCAAACTCCTGTACAAGTTAATTTTGTTTTGTATTTAGGACTGAAAATGTGTAAGAGTCTTGCTGACTGCATTCCGGTCTGAATCGAGTACTGATCTGAACCAGCTTGAATTGTGTGGGGGTTTTGTGGACTGCCATCAGCTTTATTTTTTGTTTGTTTTTAGGACCCTCATTTGAAAATGCACTGATCGGATCCGTTCCTCTGTGTGCCTGTCTGTCTGTCAGTCACCTTCTACATGATAAACAATCCACCCTTGACCCTTCACCAAACCTTTATCAAACGCTTGTTGCCTCCTGCAGATGTTTCAGATTGCATTTGTTTGTAATCTAATAAGCTTTCGTTTTGGTAACATAATATTTTAACTTTCACGTTGTGCAAGGTTTTTTTTTTTTTATATGTGATTACATGGACCATGGGTCAGTGTTATTTTTGGTTGTTTTAGGAGAGTAACACAGAGTCCCTCAACTGAACCCTTTCAACAGAGAGCAGTCCAGCGTAGGTGGCTTGCAGGAGGTCTCCTATCCAAGTATTGACTAGGCCCATCCCTGCTTGGCATGGAGACCTGAGGAGTCACAGTGGTGTGGCTGCAGGACACACCCCAGCCCCAGTGCCTTCCTGCTGTCCCTCATGCAGCCATGGTACTGATTGCGCTGCAGTATGTATAGTACATGAAGGGACCTGGAGCATGTGCATTGCTTCTGCTTTTTTATCCTCAGTCTTGGCTATTGTTCCTGCAGCCCCTGGGTTGTCATTAGAGCTGGAACTGCGAGTACACCAGGGAGACTGGTGTGTTTACTTGTGTTACCAGATTTTCAATTTTCCAGTAATACATCCATGCTGTCCAGGTAAGGCAGGTAGCGCTGAGTTTTAAGAACATCTCCAACTAAAAAAATGTATGCAGTCCAACATTCATTCAATCAATAGGAAGCAGCTTTACCAGAGGGAGTCTGAAGACAAGTCGAGGAGAGGAAGCAGATGATCTGGGTACATGTTTTATTATCACTGTTCTTCTTTTCATGACATCTATCCAAGCAAACAATACGAATTTACAATGTGGGTTTCCAAAGGGGATACAGGCTTTGGGACTAAACGGACTGCAATACAACACACCACTCCAGGCTTATAGTTCTATCTTGGCTTCAGATTGCTCATATTTTACAATAACTCCTGGCGCTTCCCAGGTGTGTCTTGGGATTAATTCTAGCTGGCTGCTCCGTGCTCCTTCCATGTTGCTCAGTAGTGCTTGTTTTATTTTTTATCTACAGCAAAATTAAATTACAATACAGTGTATGTGCTAAAAAAAAAACATTGGACAGCTTGTGTTAAGAAAAAACCTTTACCAGATTTCACAGTTCATTTATATGCTGTACCATAACTAATGTTGTGTGACATACTCACTGACACCTTACAAATGATGTACTTGTACAGGATAAACATTACAACCTCTAATCCTGTGTAATATAATATAATACAATGCAGATACAGAAGGACAGGAAAAGGGTGATTAAAAGGAAATTAACCAAGCAGGACCTACATTCTCTCATTCTTTAGTGCTTTTGAATTTGAATAGAAGTGGGATTTTACGAGCTGTGTTATTTTGTGCTTCCAGCATGTCTAAGTGCAGTGCTAATGTAAGCACCTGTTTTAAGGTAATTATCGATGTCTCTTACCTACACTGCTTATCATCCTCATCGAAGTGGGAACAGTTAGAAAGTTACAGAATGCAGACCATTTCCTGAGTGAGATGGCAGAGTGGTTCTGTGCAAAACCCTCCTCTTAACAATTACATCGGGCTAGCGTTCTGTGACTGATAAATAATCGAGGCATGTCACAGAGTCAGTGAATATAACCTTTTCATACCTCTTTAAAGCATCTCCTTCAATGATGTTGCATCTCAATCACTTAGTGGTAGGCAAGGAATCTGGCTTTAGAAGGTCAAAGCCTGTGAGCAGGGCTGCTTTTTCATGTTCATCAGCTATTAGTGGAGTGTGGGGAGGGAGGGATGATTTCTATAATGCGCAGCCAAAACAAACTCATGACAGACTGTATAATTCCAGTTAATCCTACCTCCTATGAATTACTGTCGCTTTGTGAGAGACACATTTCCCTGTAGATGTTCTGGTAAACATTTGTAATTTTTTTTTTTTTTTAAAGAGCAGTACAAAAAAAAACTTCAGCAGCGCATTCTTCAATACGGCACTTGTGAGAGAAGTCACATAAAGAAATGGAGAGACACTGAAAGCACATCCATCAAAGGAAGAGGAGCGATTGGATACTAGGAAGGATTCCAAAGCGTGAGGATTCTTCCTCCCAGCTTGTCCGATGACTGATCCATGTCCAGTAATGTGTGGGCGGGCGGGCAGTCTCTGTACTCTTTCAGGTTGCTCTCCTCATGGTATTCAGGTTAAATACTGTCTAAACTGTGATCTTGATAAATGGTTTCGTGATCACTCCAGTTAATTGGTCTGGATAAGGGTGTTTTGCTAACAAATAATTACATTTCAAATAGCAAAGGTGCCTATTAATACAATCCAGGACAATGGCTGGAGCTGTTTGACAAATGCACTCCATTGTACACACTTGATGAAAAGGTCATGCAGTCAATTCTAGACAATGCTGCCCAATAAAGCTACATTTCTACCTCTCGGCATGATGGGTAAGTATGTGACTCTGTAGGTACTGTAGCAAGATTTATCTCAATGTCAGCAGTTTGTTTGAATGGCACTTACTTGATTCTACGACTAATTGGAAAACACTGCTTTCTTTGCACGCGTTATGATGAACAAAAAGTTCCATTACTGGGTTGAATTCATATTATACACTCCAAAAGAACCAGTTACTCAAGGCCTCATAAACTCTATGTAAAACGTATACAGTGCCATATACAGAAACCTGCTGGCTTCATCTAGCCACTCCTCTGGACTTTGTCATCAAGGAGTGAGACTGGTTGTGCAAGAGGAAATGGACTTGTAAGTGACGCATTTCTGGTGTAATGTGTGCTGAAATGGATGTGAAGGATATAAACTCAATACAAATATGATTCCTGTAAGGTTCCCCTTCCCTACCCTAATGTTAAGAGCTATTTTCTGAATACCTGTTCTTTGTTGTTTTTTTAGTTTATGAATCATAAGAATCTAGTGAAAGTTATGAATAAAGAAGAATTGAATGTAGAGATTTGTGCATTGCTGCAATGGTCTTTCTGTGATGTCAGCCTGAACCACAGGGTCACCAGTTTGATCCCCCTCCTCCCCAGGGCTCTGATAATTCACTGTGAATTCACTGAGCTGACTGGACTGGGCTGCACTGCTGGGGTTTGGAGTTCTTACACTCCTGCTATCCTTGTAAAAATCACAAAGCAATTAGAAAGGAAAGAAAAATTACAAATAGAAAGCAGTCTTCATGGTCCTGTCAGTGCCTGTGTAAGTTTACTGCAGTCCTGGAAAGAAAAGATCTCTACATTAGTACTAAATAGATTCATTTCTAGTACAGAGTACTGTTGGATATCCTCAGTACGTGGCATGCTGTCTGAGAAAAAAAACCACAAAGTATATTTAAGATTTGATCATTCCTTCCTTCTCTGACTTTATTTCAGGAGAAAAATAACCTACTTGCTGGAAGCAACAAATTAAACGTGGGCAATAACTGTGCGACAATAACCCTTTAGTTGGTGTTTTCCTATTGTAGCTGCAGGCTGATAATATACTAGGGGCAACTATTTGAATATTTCTTAGCAAGTAAATTGTATTCCCTGCTATTAAAAAGTAATTATTTGTACATACATTTCTTCTGCAAGTCAGAGTGATTTTCACAGAAAAGAAACAAAGCTTAATACAAAGCAAGTTAGAAACACGCTCGCTGCGTCTTGTTTATTAAAAAAAAGGCAAGTGCTTTATCTTTGTGTGACATTTTTATGTCAAAAGCATATACAACAAATATAATTCAAAAAGTTTAGCGTTGTCAGAAGAACATTTTTGTGCTGTATGACGTATTTCAGAAGCTTGTCAGCCAGGTTTACAAATTCGTCTTTTCCAAAGTGGTGCAGATTCTAACACCTGACTTTCTTTAAAAAATGTTTTGAATATAATGGATACTGACATAAAATAGATCCTGTGCCCCCCTATTACCCACCCAGCTACCTCCAGTATAGAGCTTTGCTTTGGTGTGTTTTCAGCCTGTCCCTCTGTCTGTCTGTCTATCCATTGGGAACAGTATGCAGGAGAATATTGTTTTGCTTTATGAAGCAGATGCACAGTATCTCACGGCAGCAGCTGATTGTGTGATCATCATAAGAACTCCGTTCTAACCTGCTTCAACTCTTCTGTAAAAATGCAACTACATGTGCATGCAGACCAGGGTTTCTTGAAGATACTCTCACAGCTATCTGTCTTGTGGGGAAGAGCTTTGGGTTGAGACAAGCAGAATTGCAGAACTGGGCAATTAAGAAACCATTCAGATGTAAATAAATGAGGATCGCTAATTTTTAATGTATAAAGGCACAGTGGAACTGCAGATTTGCCATTCATTGCTCCTAAATGCAAGAGCTGATGGCACTGCAGGATATTCAGAAATATAAAACCTTGTTAATGCCAGGCTCATTAGACAGAGAGTGCTGGAGATCACAGCAGGTATCTCTACCAACCGTAGCTGCGTGCTGAAAGTGAGACTGTCCCATTGGTGACAGGTACAGTGTGTTTTTAATTATCGCAGCATCTCACTCGCTTCAAAAGACATTTTAAAAGTGCTTTCTTATAAGATACAGTATATAAGGAATGTATATTTAAGAAAATAAGAACATAAGAAACATTACAAACAAGAGGAGGCCATTCGGCTCATCTTGCTCGTTTGGTTGTTAGTAGCTTATTGATCCCAGAATCTCATCAAGCAGCTTCTTGAAGGATCCAAGGGTGTCAGCTTCAACAACATTACTGGGGACTCCCACAATTCTCTGTGTAAAAAAGTGCCTCCTATTTTCCTCCTATGCTTTTTAAACCCGGGTAACTGGTAAGTGCAGAAGCGACTGTGTTTAGGCAAAATCAGCTCTACCACTTACAGTATTAATATTAGTCGTCTTAGTTTCCTATTCCTGCCGTGCTTCTGACATGCAGTTTCTTACAAGTATCTTGAAAATATCTGTAATAAGATGAACAACTATTATTCTGTAATAACTGAACTATCAATATGTAATAAGTGAACTGTTCATCTGTAATAACCCCCTTTTGAAGAACATGATTTCAAATATTATTCAAAGACATTCTAAATTGACACACACTGACACACACTCACTGACACACACTCTGACACGCACACACACACTGACATGCACACACTGACACTGACACGCACACTGACACACACACTGACACAGACAAACACACACAGATGTTTCTCTAGACAGTGTTTATTGTCTCTGCAATGTGTGTCTACAGTACAGCCCACTCAGAACACAATCCTACCTTCACCTTCAAACACATCTCAAAAAAAAAAAGGCTTTTGAAAGCCCAGGGATTTAATAATTACTTTTCAGCTCTTTGTGAAATAATCTGACAGGGATGGGTATCCTTGGAACAGATAACATGCACATTGTAATGCGCTTGACAGTAATTATTGAGCTTCCAAGGAAAGCTGCCATCCTCCAGCATTCAGACACAACAGTGAGGCAAGTAGCTATGCCAACATCGCAGGCAGAGTGAATAGGGAGAGTGGGAGCATCGTGATAGAAAGGTCAATGCTGACCACCATCTTTGTTTCAAACTCTGCTTCGCTTTCTCTCTATACTGCTCGCTGTATCTCTGATATTTTGTGACCACATGGTTTGAGTGGGGTAGAACTGTGTCAGTATATTCCCAGCTTTTTGGATGTGTGTGTCCTAATAATTCTACATAGGCACATGCCTGTCTGTAGTAAATAAGATTGTTAAGGTTGCCTCCATTAGTTAGGAATAACATTACTTGTTTTCTGTGTTGCACTGCATGCTGGGGGTTGTGTGGGAGTGTTGCAGTCAGCCTCTGCTGATGAAGTCTGAAGCAGAGTGCAATTGGTGATGTTAAGGGCATTGGCACAATACTGTAACAACGTCAAATGCTCAGAATTTTATATTTACCAATAAAATAACACCATTTGAACCTCAGAACCCAATAAATCAAAGAGAACATGGGTAGTGTGATTATTATGGCGCGCTTGTGACAATGCAGTGTAACATGCAGCCCTTCAACGACACTGAGCCTGCCCTTCACTCTTCATTGAGGATGGCTCTGCCTCACAGCCTGCAGGGCTGCTCTGCTTCAAGCTGGCGTGTGGAGTGGGGGGGCCTGCAGTGATACAGGGCTGCGATGACTCTGTGGTTCTTCTGCGGCAAGGTAATGCAATTCACAAGCTGGGAGGGGCTGGTCACAGTGTAGTGTGGAGTTGGGGGGCCTGCAGTGATACAGGGCTGCGATGACTGTGGTTCTTCTGTGATGAGGTAATGCAATTCATAAGCTGGGAGGGGCTGGTCACAGTGGAGTGTGGAGTGGGGGGGCCTGCAATGATACAGGGCTGGGATGACTCTGTGGTTCTTCCACGGCAAGGTAATGCAATTCACAGTGGAGGTCTTTAGATCCAATCTGGAGGCCTGGTTTCATGCTGATGAAGTCCTCTATTTAACATTGTCTCTAGATGTGAGCAGCTTGTTTCTTTGGAGCTGCTGAAAATACACTGATGATCATGCATGATTCTTTTAAACCTGCCTTTAGCTGCTCTCCCCGTATATTGAGAGCTCTGTGTGTGTGTGTGTGTCTGAAGATGATGAACCAGCTCTGGTTTCAAGGTGGTTTTACAGGTCACATGGGTGTGGAGCCGTTTGACCTGTTATCTGAGACTGCATGGTGTCCCTCTAAGAACCCCAATCGCATCCTCTGGCTAACAGTAACAATGTCATTTGAATTGCATGTAAAAGGCACACTCCTAAAGCAGCTTTGTGGGATTGCTACCACACTGCAGGTCGTGTGTGCAGACAGTATTGCCACAGGCACAACGCGGTTCCCTTCTCATGGGACGGCCCTGCTTGATTTGAATGAGGCTCTCATTATCTCAAGAGATTTTCAGTGTCTCTACTGATTTAACACACGTCACATTGATGTAGCACGTTGAGCTCCCCTCAGGTTTCATGACACTAGAACACTTTATATAAAGACAATCAGGTGTATAGATTTCCTGAACACTTCATATAAAGACAATCTGGTGTATAGATTTCCTTGCAGGCAGAAGGCCTTGAGGGGGGCATTGAACAGGACCAAACTACCTACTGTGGTTTGTTGAATTATTCTGCAAGGCTACATACAGATGCAAATCACAGAGCAACTACCTGTAGTTCACAGCTACCATAAAAAGGCAGTTAGCATGCTTTATAAAACACTTGGCACATACTTTATTAATTGCTGGTTATCGTTTTTGTTGGAGCTCAAAAACACCTTTGAATTTTATGTTCCATGTCACACAGGGCATTTTTTATTTAAAGTTGTATTAAACAATAGCATCTGGTCAGGTATGATTGTTACTTAATAAAATGAATATGGGCTAGTTCCAAGCCATCAGGTAAAGATATGAGATGCATACTCATGTGTGTTTATGGAGAGGGTGATGAGAGTGCTGTTCTGAAAGAGGCCCCTCATCCACCTTGCTGTCCTGTGATGTGGTGTCAAGCACAGGTCCTGTCTGCTCTGTGGACAGTCCAGTTCCCTTGGCTTTCTAGCCTGGCTACATTACTCTTGAATTGAAGTCTTTAAAAGTTTCCCCGATCCCCAGGGGCATGCTGAGCGGATTCTCCCTGATTTCAATGTCTTATGATAGATAGACAGTGAGATAGATAGATAGATAGATAGATAGATAGATAGATAGATGGACTTGATCTATTCATTTCTAGTTCAGTCAGACCTCCACAATGCTTCAAGCAGACACTAAGGGCTCTATTGTGTTTGTTAAATTAACATTGTATTCATATGGTTAAGATGTTAGTAGCTTGTTTATTTTATTGAAGTGTGTAAAACAAGTTGCTGTATTCAATGAATTCGCTCCCCGAATTGTCTAAAAATGCAAATGCAGCATCTAAGAAGGCCGTTGCCTGTGTGCAGCATCAAAACCATCCTCATGAAACCAGGCTACAGAATATGAAGGGAATTGTTATTCAGCTCTGCGCGTCGCTTTGAATGGCTCCAAGATCTTACAGCATGCGGTTACCTGTCAGTTTGAATTTACTCCCTAATATGTTACATGGCTGGTGAGCTCCCAGGAGCTGAGGAAAGGGGTATGGTGCATGTAGAGCAAGTGGAGACGTCCCCTCCACCTGGAGACGGGGCAGACTGGAGAGATCACCTCCACCTGGAAACAGGGGAGCAGTGGAGAGGTCACCTCCACCTGGAAACAGGGGAGCAGTGGAGAGGTCACCTCCACCTGGAGACAGGGAGCAGCGGAGAGGTCACCTCCACCTGGAGACAGGGAGCAGTGGAGAGGTCACCTCCACCTGGAGACAGGGAGCAAGTGGAGAGGTCACCTCCACCTGGAGACAGGGGGCAGACTGGAGAGGTCACTTCCATCTGGAGACAGGGGAGCAGTGGAGAGGTCACTTCCACGAGACAGGGAGCAAGTGGAGAGGTCACCTCCACCTGGAGACAGGGAGCAACGGAGAGGTCACCTCCACCTGGAGACAGGGAGCAGTGGAGAGGTCACCTCCACCTGGAGACAGAGGGGCAGACTGGAGAGGTCACCTCCACCTGGAGACAGGGAGCAGTGGAGAGGTCACCTCCACCTGGAGACAGAGGGGCAGACTGGAGAGGTCACCTCCACCTGGAGACATGGGGGCAGACTGGAGAGGTTAAAGCAATTGGCTTGGGGGCACAGACAGGTTAAACACTAGTCTTTCCCCTTCTGAAGGCCTGGGTTCCCATCAGGTGAAATTCATTGTGCAGTTCAGCTCTTAGAAAAACGCTGCATATTCCAGAATAATTAGCACAGGGCTCCTTCCAGAAGGTCTCAAAAGAGCAAGAGTGTCCCTCTCGTCCAGTCCTGTCCAGGGCAGGATTTTTATACAGGAGGTCCTGTTAATTTGAGAGGTCAGTCTGATTGTCGTAGATTAGCTTTCTATATCTCAGTTCCGTAGGTGACGCATTTAATTCCACAGCGCATCCAGAAATCTCCATGCTGCTTGTGTGCCGGAGCAGTAATTCCTCAGAAGGTGCTCTGTGGGAATGTATGGTGTGCCCACAGTCAGGCCTGACAGGAGAGTATTCATCACAGTATGGTTTAGCTAGCCCCAGGGAGCCAGCGGGAGCTCTGATGTCACCAAGCACACAAGAATAATGGGATCTGCATAATGCACATTCAATAGTTTCCAAATAAGCTGCTGTTGACTGCTTTTACTGTGTATGCACTCTACTGTTTTATTGCCTGATGCGTAGAACCATCTCTAAAGAAATGGGCACTTTCTCCTTATTTACCAATTACCAGAATATAAAAGCACTGTATAAACTGCTGAATAAAACCCCCTAATGGATTTCAGATTTATTGTATGTTATTTTAAAATGAATCACAAATCTATTGCTGATGCCATTGTTTTTTTATCTTACAAAATGTATTTTCTGGTGAAAATGATTTGTTGTTTTTGTTAATCTTCTTTTTCTTCTTCCATTTATAACTTTAAGCAAGTTAAACAAGTGCTCATATGTTCACACATCGATTTGAAACCCATTTGAAGATAACTTCCTAGACCATTCCTCCAGCACTAGGCCTGTTCATATTCACTGTAGGACCTGCTCGCTCCAAACAACTGAAAACACAGTTTTCTGAGGACTGAACTCCTTACAGTGGAACAAGTGCAATTTAAAAACAAATGCTCAAATACCTGTAAAGTCAGGATTACAATAAAATGTTTTAAACTGCTTAGAAGTTCAGAGAAATTCATTCCTTCTAACCGAAGATGCATGTACAGTTCTCAGGCAGTCATTTTTATAGGACTACATTTCCAGTGATTAGGTGTGGAAATAGCCAGCCGTGTTGTGTGTGCCAATGGATTAGCTGTTCTCGGGGAAGCAATATAAGAAAACTGTGTTGGCTGGATCAACCTTCAGGCGGTGCTGTATCAGTAAATCCTGCAGAATTGACTGCAAATCTGTTTGACCCACTGGTCACCCAGTACAACTTCTCTTTTCTTTGATTTCTAGGAGAATGTTTAGATTCAGCCCAAGACGTGTCATTATTCTGATGGGTTTTTAGCAGAGAAGTCATGCCTGGGTTTATTCATACACAGTACAGTGACTTCTGCATGGACCTTAGTTGTTTCGAATTGTTTTTTGTATTATTATTATTATTATAATTATTAGCACTTTCTTTTTGATTGGCTGTCTGAATGTGTGAGGTGATTCCAACGAGGTTATCTGCATTCGTTCATCTTGTGATTCTGATGCAGCAGTAGAGCTGCTTCTCAGACAGATTTGTACCTGGAGTTAGTCTGCGGAAATCTCATTGTCACCTATTGAATGAGCTGCACCAGGAGCCGGGATGACTGTGCCACAGGTTCAAGATGGACACTGTCACTTTAATATCCTCAAGGAGATGAGGTGGGAATGAAAAACAAACGTCATACATATAAGCAGAGAGGAATACGATTTTAATAAGGAGCTGACTGGGGACTGGGCCGTAGTCATTAAAGGCTGCAAAGCAAGTTCTGGTGGGATCCAGTTTCACTGTTTTTCAGCTGCTTGCATTTGGGATGGAAAGAATTCATAAAACCAAGTAAATGCCTTCTTCCAAATCCCTGTGTTTCAGTATTTTCTCTGCAGTGTTGAGAAATCTCTGTGTTTCAGTATTTTCTCTGCAGTGTTGAGAAATCCCTGTTTGTTGTAACTGTCTAGGGTCTTTGACTACAAAAAACAGTGTTCTGTTGGCCGCTGGCCAGAGTGTTCAGTAGCCCATATGGCTGCTGGTGAGTGCTGTGCCGAGTGTGCTCAATGCTCTTCAAAGGTGTCATTGACAAAACATTTCCTATTTCTTTATTGAATTAGTTTTAGCACCTAATTTAACCACATCATCAAAGCATCCAATGACGAGACTGAGGCTCCCAGAGGCTCTTTCAAGAGGTTTGCTGCACTTTACAGGTGAGACCTGCAATGTAAAAAGAGGTCTTCTAAGTGACAAAATGTATAATTAACTAGCTAGCACCTTGAATTTCACTTCACAACCAATATTCAGAATTATAAAACAGACTGCCCTCAAGCAATTAGTGAGGCTGCTTTTAGGAGGTGGTCGTGTTGCATTACACATACATTTGAATGTATTGCAGTAAATATATATAGTTTTTGCTCAAAATAGCCAACTTCCCAATGTCTTGGTATATTTAACATACCCTTTACAAGAAAAAGTGTGTTTGAAAACAAACAGTGGAGGTTCTTATAGGCTTATATTTTTAAAGATGTCATCATGCATTCATAGAACCCTACTCTTGTTAAAGTATATTGTAGTCGCTGCAGTCCCACTGGTATTTCTGGTTGTGAACAAAACATGTAGTGAAAGAAAGCAAGCGTTACACTGGGTCCCATACATTACTAAGTAAGAAATATGTAGGATTCCAGATGAATAAGCCCGTATTCATTATTCAGAAAATGTTACCAATTTGGAATTCAGAGGTTTTATCCAGTAGTTTTGCAGCCAGTCTTTCGAGGGTTGCATGTTCAGTCATTAGATTAAGCCAATGTGGCAGTGAGGCATTAGTCCTACTCTTCCAGTTTTGTAAAATAACTTGTTTTGTTATCCTGAGAGAAAGAAGCATGAATTTTGACTGATGGGAGGAAAACTCGAGGGCAGAGAGATCACCAAGTAAACATAAAGCCGGGAAGCTGGGATGTTAAGGCCCATAATGCAAAATAGGGCATCCAGAATCAAAATTGTTGAATTGGTGGCATGACCAGAGTGCATGGAAGTAGTTGTTGGGTACCCCGTTTTGACAGGATAGACATGCATCAGCCTCAAAGTCCCATTAGATATCGTCTCTTTCTTATGTGTTGAGAGTCCCGTGCGGTACCATGTATTGAATACGTTGGATTTTAGAATTGCATTAGAGTGAGGTGGTCTACAGATTTCTTTCCAGGAATCGATATTGCCACTGATGTTTAATCTACCATGCAAGTATCCATTGAAATGCAAACATCCCCACACAATAATCTTAATAGTTTATGCATTTTCAATTCTATATTCTTTTTCTCTGTTGTATTTAACATTCCAGTTGTATTGAGTGTGCACAGAAACACTGTGCTGGGATCATATGGGCAGTGACTCTCCCATTCATAGGACTGCTTACAAGGTATTTATTTGTGAGCTGCATTTCAAATGCCTGTATACAAATTACAGCAGCTTTGAAATTATATTAAAGACATGTACAGAATGAACCTGATTGACCTGTGCTGATTAACAACTGACATCACGAAGATGCTGCAAAATGATCTGTCGATCTTGGGCAGGTCTTGTGACTCTTGGTCTCCCAGTTCGTGGCCTGTCATTGACAGAGTGTGTCTGGTTATACCGTCTCACCAGGTTTGAAATTGCTGGCTGTGAGCACCCAAGACGGCGAGCCACAGTACACTGCCCTAGTCCAGCCTCCAACATGCCGATTGCACGAAGGCGCTGCTCTCTTGACAGACGTGGCATATTGTTTTTTCTCTGTGATTTTCTTTATTGCTTTTATTCAAGCTTGCAATTCAACAGCCGAAATCACTCCATATCCAGCGTCCAATCAACTGTCTCACTAATTAGGTGATTAAGTGTATATGCTTCAGTCATAGTCACTCAAGTGTGTCATGGTCAATGATGAATGATCAAATGATTAAAAAGAAACCAAAAACATTTAGTCAATGTCCATCATTTTATATACCTTATTTTTTTAGAAAATAAATGTGTTGTAATTGTGATAAGTTTCTTTTGATGCTCGGTGTGTGTGTATTATATATATATATATATATATATATATATATATATATATATAATTTATTTATTTTTATTTATTTAAGTGGCAATATGAAACATGCAATGTAATTCACTGTTCACTTACTTCTGATAATTAGCTGCAGCCAAAGTTCCCAGCGCAGAGTCACTGGCAGGGCATGAGCAAGGTGTCGGAGTGTGTGCTCTCACACTGAGAGCAGTGGAGCTGTGTGTGTGTGTGTGTGTGTGTGTGTGTGTGTGTGTGTGTGTGTGTGTGTGTGCTCTCACACTAAGAGCAGTGGAACTGTGTGTGTGTGTGTGTGCTATCAGTAGAGTGAGAGAGAGAGAGAGAGAGAGAAAGAGAGAAAGTTGTGTTCCAGTACTTTGCTGGCAGTGTTCATCAGGGTAGAGAGCTGAAGCCTGCTCTTATGCTCTTATTCTCCTCCTGTGCTTCGCTGTGCTGGGATACTTTGTTCATTTAGGTAGAGGGGAGAAGGGAGAGAGGGGAGGGAGGGAGGGAGGGGAGTGCATGAGGCGCTCCAGGAGACTGTGTATGTTTCGTATGTTTTTTGGTTTTTTGCTGTGCTTCGCAATACCAAGAATAACAATGCAACACAAGCCCGCTGCTGCTAGTACATTACTTCAGAGGTCCGTCCACACCTGGAGTGATGTCTGATACCATTCTGGAAACTGTATCTGAATATTTCATTCCAGATGTATTTATGTAACCAGGATAGAACCCTTGAGATGTCCATATCATTTACAAGGGGGTCCTGGGCTGCAGCTAATGGAACCATGGTTCAGTCTATACTAAATATACTGCCAATATTGGACTATTGCATGTTAAAAGAAGGGGACAAAATGAAAAGATAAACTACATGTGTATGCAGCTGGGCATACTTCCTTTTAATCCCCCCCACCCAAGAAAGCTACAATTTAGAAATTAGGAGCAAAAAGTATTCTCGTTTATGTAAAACAGACTGAAATCCTTATTCAGCTGAATGCATTCTGAAACTTGCATTTCCAAAAGATGCATACATCTTGTTGTGATTGGCAGGGCAGCTTTCCAGAAACACTGTTGCAAGGACAGTACAAGGACACACGATTCTACTGCATACAGTATATGTATACATTTACTTTGAAATGTAACTTTAAAAAGAAAGTATCTTTGTTTCGGTCTGAATAATTATTATTTCAATTTTGTTTTACTTTTTAAAAGCCCATGAAGAACAATTACATCAAACAAATAATCAAATTGTTTTGATGCTTTGTGGGAAATGTGATAACTGAAGCCTTCTGTGCAGGTAGTTGATGAGTTGCTCTTTAAACGGTTCACAGCTGTATACCATGGTTAGTGAAAGTATGGTGAATCACAGTAAATCATGGTACTATATAAAAAAAAACATACATAATATACATTATAGTAAAGCACATATTAGGCACATATAAGTCAAAAAGCAGTTGCTAATATTGAAAGTGTTTTTTGTCACTGATTATACTGGTATGACTCTTGGCAGGGTAGAGGGAGGCTCAGGCAGGGTAGAGGAGGGGCTCAGGCAGGGTGAGGGGGCTCAGGCAGGGTAGAGGGGGCTCAGGCAGGGTAGAGGGGGGCTTAGGCAGGGTACAGGAGCGGCTCAGGCAGGGTAGAGGAAGGGCTCAGGCAGGGTAGAGGAAGGGCTCAGGCAGGGTAGAAGAGGGGCTCAGGCAGGGTAGAGGAAGGGCTCAGGCAGGGTAGAGGAAGGGCTCAGGCAGGGTAGAAGAGGGGCTCAGGCAGGGTAGAGGAAGGGCTCAGGCAGGGTAGAGGAGGGGCTCAGGCAGGGTAGAGGAGGGGCTCAGGCAGGGTAGAGGAGGGGCTCAGGCAGGGTAGAGGGGGGCTCAGGCAGGGTAGAAGAGGGGCTCAGGCAGGGTAGAAGAGGGGCTCAGGCAGGGTAGAGGAGGGGCTCAGGCAGGGTGGGAGGGGCTCAGGCAGGGTAGAGGAGGGGCTCAGGCAGGGTGAGGAGGGGCTCAGGCAGGGTAGAGGAGGGCTCAGGCAGGGGTGAGGGGGGCTCAGGCAGGGTAGAGGGGGGCTCAGGCAGGGTAGAGGAAGGGCTCAGGCAGGGTAGAGGAGGGCTCAGGCAGGGTAGAGGGGGCTCAGGCAGGGTGAGGGGCTCAGGCAGGGTAGAAGGGGGCTCAGGCAGGAGTAGGAGGGGCTCAGGCAGGGTAGAGGGGGCTCAGGCAGGGTGGAGGGGCTCAGGCAGGGTAGAGGGGGCTCAGGCAGGGTAGAGGGGCTCAGGCAGGGTAGAGGAGGGGCTCAGGCAGGGTAGAGGAGGGGCTCAGGCAGGGTAGAGGAGGGGCTCAGGCAGGGTAGAGGGGGCTCAGGCAGGGTAGAGGAGGGGCTCAGGCAGGGTAGAGGAGGGCTCAGGCAGGGTAGAGGAGGGGCTCAGGCAGGGTAGAGGGGCTCAGGCAGGGTAGGGGCGGCTCAGGCAGGGTAGAGGAAGGGGCTCAGGCAGGGTAGAGGAGGGGCTCAGGCAGGGTAGAGGGGGGCTCAGGCAGGGTAGAGGGGCTCAGGCAGGGTAGAGGGGGGCTCAGGCAGGGTAGAGGGGGCTCAGGCAGGGTAGAGAGGGGCTCAGGCAGGGTAGAGGAGGGGCTCAGGCAGGGTAGAGGAGGGGCTCAGGCAGGGTAGAGGAGCGGCTCAGGCAGGGTAGAGGAGGGGCTCAGGCAGGGTAGAGGAGGGGCTCAGGCAGGGTAGAGGAGGGGCTCAGGCAGGGTAGAGGAGGGGCTCAGGCAGGGTAGAGGGGGGGCTCAGGCAGGGTAGAGGGGGGCTCAGGCAGGGTAGAGGAGCGGCTCAGGCAGGGTAGAGGAAGGGCTCAGGCAGGGTAGAGGGGGCTCAGGCAGGGTAGAGAGGGGCTCAGGCAGGGTGAGGGGGCTCAGGCAGGGTAGAGGAGGGCTCAGGCAGGGTGGAGGAGGGCTCAGGCAAGGTAGAGGAGGGGCTCAGGCAGGGTAGAGGAGGGGCTCAGGCAGGGTAGAGGGGGCTCAGGCAGGGTAGAGGGGGCTCAGGCAGGGTAGGAGGGGCTCAGGCAGGGTAGAGGAGGGGCTCAGGCAGGGTAGAGGAGGGGCTCAGGCAGGGTAGAGGAGGGCTCAGGCAGGGTAGAGGAGGGCTCAGGCAGGGTAGAGGGAAGGGCTCAGGCAGGGTAGAGGGGGCTCAGGCAGGGTAGAGGAGGGGCTCAGGCAGGGTAGAGGGGGCTCAGGCAGGGTAGAGGAAGGGCTCAGGCAGGGTGAGGAGGGGCTCAGGCAGGGTAGAGAGGGGCTCAGGCAGGGTGAGGGGGGGCTCAGGCAGGGTAGAGGAAGGGGCTCAGGCAGGGTAGAGGAGGGGCTCAGGCAGGGTAGAGGAGGGGCTCAGGCAGGGTGAGAGGAGGGGCTCAGGCAGGGTAGAGGGGGCTCAGGCAGGGTGAGGGGGCTCAGGCAGGGTAGAGAGGGGCTCAGGCAGGGTGAGAGGGGGCTCAGGCAGGAGGGTAGAGGAGGCGGCTCAGGCAGGGTAGAGGAAGGGCTCAGGCAGGGTGAGGGGGGCTCAGGCAGGGGTAGAGGAGGGCTCAGGCAGGGTAGGAGGAGGGGCTCAGGCAGGGTGGAGGAGGGGCTCAGGCAGGGTAGAGGGGGCTCAGGCAGGGTAGAGAGGGGCTCAGGCAGGGTAGAGGGGGCTCAGGCAGGGTAGAGGAGGGCTCAGGCAGGGTGAGGAGGGGCTCAGGCAGGGTAGAGGAGGGCTCAGGCAGGGTAGAGGGGGCTCAGGCAGGGTAGAGGAGGGGCTCAGGCAGGGTAGAGGGGGCTCAGGCAGGGTAGAGGGGGCTCAGGCAGGGTAGAGGGGGCTCAGGCAGGGTAGAGGGCGGCTCAGGCAGGGTAGAGGGGGCTCAGGCAGGAGTGAGGAGGGGCTCAGGCAGGGTAGAGGGGGCTCAGGCAGGGTAGGGGGGCTCAGGCAGGGTAGAGGAGGGGCTCAGGCAGGGTGAGGGGGCTCAGGCAGGGTAGAGGGGGGCTCAGGCAGGGTAGAGGAGCGGCTCAGGCAGGGTAGAGGAAGGGCTCAGGCAGGGTGAGAGGAGCGGCTCAGGCAGGGTAGAGGTGGGGCTCAGGCAGGGGTAGAGGAGGGGCTCAGGCAGGGTAGAGGAGGGGCTCAGGCAGGGTAGGGGGGCTCAGGCAGGGGTGGGGGGCTCAGGCAGGGTAGAAGAGGGGCTCAGGCAGGGTAGAGGAGGGGCTCAGGCAGGGTAGAGGAGGGGCTCAGGCAGGGTAGAGGGGCTCAGGCAGGGTGGGGGGCTCAGGCAGGGTAGAAGAGGGGCTCAGGCAGGGTAGAGGAGGGGCTCAGGCAGGGTAGAGGAGGGGCTCAGGCAGGGTAGAGGAGGGGCTCAGGCAGGGTAGAGGGGGCTCAGGCAGGGTAGAGGAGGGGCTCAGGCAGGGTAGAGGAGGGGCTCAGGCAGGGTAGAGGAGGGGCTCAGGCAGGGTAGAGGGGGCTCAGGCAGGGTAGAGGGGGCTCAGGCAGGGTAGAAGAGGGGCTCAGGCAGGGTAGAGGAGGGGCTCAGGCAGGGTAGAGGAGGGGCTCAGGCAGGGGTAGAGGAAGGGCTCAGGCAGGGTAGAGGGGGCTCAGGCAGGGTAGAGGAAGGGCTCAGGCAGGGTAGAGGAGGGGCTCAGGCAGGGTAGAGGAGGGGCTCAGGCAGGGTAGAGGGGGGCTCAGGCAGATGAGGGGGCTCAGCCCAACATGGTTTACATGTAGCTTGTTATTGGTTGCCTGGACTGGACTGGATTTTCCTTGGCCTTTGTGATTCTGCTTAATGAGTTGGTTAATTGAATGCTGCTAGGCTCGGTTTATCAGGTGAATCCCACAGCCACTCTCTCTCTGCTAGTACCACTCGCTGTGCAATGTAATGCTGTTTGTGTTGTGGAAAGATGAATGTTTTATCTATAGCTCTTTAACTGCATCCTTTTTGTGTTGTTCTTGCTATCGCTTGTATTGCAGTGTCGTCTATTCATTAGTCTGGGTTTAGAAACATTTTCTGCGGCAGGCAAGTTCTTATTTAAACCTGGCGCTACACTTTTTTAAGTACATTAAACCTCACCCAAATATAGGCATCTACAGGCAAACAGTCTCTGTTATGAATGTGTTTGTTATTTGTTTTGTTATTGATTGATTTATGTACAATATGAACAGCACAGTCCAACCCTCAGGAGATATTGATTAGTATTTCAAGTCTTGTCATCAAATGATTTGCAGCAGGATGTTTTGCATTGACAGGGAGTAATGGGTAGCCTTGACTTTCTAAATACTGAATTAATGTCAGCACTGTATTCAGATGCTGGTAGTGACCAGGCTCTCTTCATACACTGGCGGTCAGTGATTTGTGACTGGTATGTTTTTGTTCTCATTATGATGCCAACAATCAAGTCTGTTGAGATTGCTGTGTTATACTGGGCTTGTACTGTGTCCTCATTTAAATGTATCTTTCATTAATGAAACGTATAATAGCATTGATATTGCCTGTTATACTGATAAGATGCAGTAGCATATCATAAGTCACTGTCACAACACACTTTTTATTTATTTATTTATTTTTTTAAATTCCGGAATGGTTCAGTGTTTGCAATCGATACTAGCCTGTAACATAACCTGGATTTTAAAATTAGTTGTGTTTGTTTGTTTGTTTGTTAAAAAGCCTACAAATGCAGCACCTTTTATTTTTTGTGTCTGCTATTGAGCGTGGTGGGCACCCTAGACAGAAGAATACTGTATTTTTCTTTCTTGTTCGACTGGTTCCTCATTCCACATCTTGCTGGCAGGAGAACCTCCCTCTCTAGTGGAGTAATGGATCTCTCTGTTTAATGCACCCCTGTGACTGGGAGTCTTTAGATTGCTTTTGCGCCAGTGATATTGGATATTTGAGAGCTGCACAGTGGGGGTCCCTCTCGGATAGAGTCTGTTTTTTCCCCTCTCTCCTGCCCACAGAGAGAGACCAATAGCCCAGTTTCTGAGGAAGGTATAACTACCTGCTGTGCAGGAATAGGATTGACCATCGCTCCCCTCCTTCAGCTTCTCCTTCTAATCCAGGGAATAAACAGGTGCTGGCATTGACTGCAAATGAAAACCAACAAATAAAACAAACACACCTACAGAGCTTCTTCAGGCACGAGAACAACGAGAAGTCTGGATGGGTTCTAGTGAGTACCATTGTAACCAGTGCCCATGCTCCAGTACACAGTAAGTACTAGTACGTAGTTTAGATGCATACAGAGGCTCTGGCTCCAGCGTGACAGTACAATGTTGTTTTTGTGTAACAGCTTTCTAGCTTGCTACACTGTAGTCATGTCTGTTGAAAAAGTCAATGGGATTGAAAGGAGCGACGTGGGCTGAATTATCTGCAGGATAATTCCTTTGTTCAGCTGACAGACTGACTTCAAGGCAGACCCTCCATCTCCTGGCAAACAGAGCATGCAGTGAAATGGCAGCTCCCTGCGGGCTCCTTACTGCCTCCCAATCACAGGGGCCCCCTGCCCATCCTGCCTGTGAGATCCTTGCTGCCTCCCAATCACACGGGCCCCCTGCCCATCCTGCCTGCGGGGTCCTTACTGCCTCCCAATCACACGGGCCCCCTGCCCATCCTGCCTGCGGGGTCCTTACTGCCTCTCAATCACACGGGCCCCCTGCCCATCCTGCCTGCGGGGTCCTTACTGCCTCCCAATCACACGGGCCCCCTGCCCATCCTGCCTGCGGGGTCCTTACTGCCTCCCAATCACACGGGCCCCTGCCCATCCTGCCTGCGGGTCCTTACTGCCTCTCAATCACACGGGCCCCTGCCCATCCTGCCTGCGGGGTCCTTACTGCCTCTCAATCACACAGGCCCCCTGCCCATCCTGCCTACGGGGTCCTTACTGCCTCTCAATCACATGGGCCCCCTGCCCATCCTGCCTACGGGGTCCTTACTGCCTCCCAATCACACGAGCCTCCTGCCCATCCTGCCTGCGTGGTCCTTACTGCCTCCCAATCACACGGGCCCCCTGCCCATCCTGCCTGCCGGGTCCTTACTGCCTCTCAATCACACGGGCCCCCTGCCCATCCTGCCTACAGGGTCCTTACTGCCTCTCAATCACACGGGGCCCCCTGCCCATCCTGCCTGCTGGGTCCTTACTGCCTCTCAATCACACGGACCCCCTGCCCATCCTGCCTGTGGGGTCCTTACTGCCTCTCAATCACACGGTCCCCCTGCCTATCCTGCCTGCGGGGTCCTTACTGCCTCTCAATCACACAAGCCCCCTGCCCATCCTGCCTGTGGGGTCCTTACTGCCTCTCAATCACACGGTCCCCCTGCCTATCCTGCCTGCGGGGTCCTTACTGCCTCTCAATCACACAAGCCCCCTGCCCATCCTGCCTGTGGTGTCCTTACTGCCTCTCAATCACACGGTCCCCCTGCCTATCCTGCCTGCGGGGTCCTTACTGCCTCTCAATCACACAGGCCCCCTGCCCATCCTGCCTGCGGGGCCAAGGCAAAGCCTTTTTCAAGGTGCAAGGATTTCCCAATGCGTTCTTGAATTGAGTAATTTGGGCATTCTCTCTCTCTCTCTCTCTCTCTCTCTCTCTCTCTCTCTCTCTCTCTCTCTCATAGTTGTATCCTTATAAATTTAAAGAGCTTGATGACTACAAACAGGTGCTGACTTAAAGGTCATTTTCCTCATACTTGTGCAATGGGGTCATTTGTTATTCAAGGGAAATCAAATGCCGATTTTTCTTTGCTGTAGTCTGGGGAGAAACGGCAATAATAGAGCAAAAACAATGTGTTTCACTAAATCAAAAGATATGAGCTGCAGTATATATTGTTACTTTTTTCCTCTCTTTCCGATGCATACTTGGTCAGCATTTGCTGCAGTGCAAACTGTGCAAGGTGAGTGTAGAGTGGGTGGAAGATGGGTGTAGATTGGATGGAAGGTGTGTGGAAGGTGGGTGAGTGAAGACCTCCTTGCTTCGGTGCGGTCAGTGATGTCCCCAGTGGAACGAACATACATACAGTGTTTCAGATTTGATCCTGTTTTTGATGACGGACAAGGCGTTTCCTCAGCTCAGCTACAGCCGTTTCATACAGATTTACTTCTAGGATGCCATGTCTCATCTCAAATAATCTGAGACCCTCTTCAGCAACCTTGCCATGCTGTCAGGCGGAGTGAATCCCACAGAATCTGCTTGCCAAGTCCCTCTGTGAGGCCGTGTCATGCTGAAAGACAAAAGAGAATAGATGTAGTTCTGCTTGATTGCTTTGTAGAGCACTCCTGTTACTTCATACTGATCTGAAATTCAGCTGCAGTCCTCCTTTTGAAACAGAGGAAGCCCGAGAGCAGTCAGTCATGTCAGTTGAGGGCCTGGTATCTGACATTCATCGTCTGTGTGTACACATGTTTACACATTAGAAAGGCTCTTTCTTACAGGTTCGTACCTGGGCTTCTGCTGCAGATAGTAGCCCTGAGCCTGGCTTAACTAGCTATTTCTACTTTTACTGGGGGATGTACAGCAGCACAAATCTCTTAATTACAAAGCTATTTGATTTTTGTATGTCTGATAGACAAACTTGCCTTTTATTGCCCTTCTCGATCAGGCTTTATTGTTGGGTATTGTTATCCAGTGACTAGAAATCATGAAAGATGCCACATGTGAGAGACCTCCAATACCAGCAAAACTAAAGAAGATGAGTATATAGAATAAACACGGGAGCGCTGAGCTTTGAAAGAGAGAGCTCTGTCTCTGTCTCAAGGCAAGCTGTCAAAGCTGTGATTGGAGTGCGCAAAAAAAATGGGCAACACCGCAAACCTCTCCTTACTCAGGCAGGGGAGCCAGTACGGGGTCTTCATTGTTGGTTCCCTGCCTTGGTCCTCTTTTAAGCCAAACATAGTCAATTCAGTGAAAGACTGTGGGGGTTTCAGTTTTACTTTGCAGCTCTGTCACCTGAAAGTGCACTGTGTTTGGTCCTGCAGGCTTTTTGAGGTATTTCATATTAATGGCTTAAGGAGATTTGTGAGGCCTCCGTGTTGCCGTGGCTGCATTTGTGTGCTCCTCTTTTTCAGAAGGCCTCCTCAGGTTTTGGCTGATGTTCTGAATACAGGAGCTTTTTGTCACTCAGTCGAACACACCTCAGAACTGAGCTGTAGCAGATTACATTTGAGGGTGTCCTTTTATTATTGGAAATTATTTCAGATTGCTTTGACACAGCCAGCCTGGCAGATATACCCTCCCCCTCCTTCCATCCTCAAGAGTTTCCGTGATTGATTTATTGGTATCGCTTTTAATTGCTGCTCTTTCGCATGCTGTGCATTTAATAGATCACAATGCCCTTTGCTGGTTCATTTACCGTGTTTTGCTGACCACATGGCCTTTTTCTAGCAAGCCGACTATCGCTAATGGTTGTTGCTCCAGTGCTGGTCATTGAGAGGTCAGAACATTTTACAGTGTAAACAGAAGTTGTGATCCGTGGCGAGTCGTGTGGGCTCTGGTAAGTGTGCTGCTTCAGCCTGCACAGGAAAGGTTCTTTATGTGCGAGGCGAGTCGTGTGGGCTCTGGTAAGTGTGCTGCTTCAGCCTGCACAGGAAAGGTTCTTTATGTGGGAGGAGAGTCTTGCCACCTGGCCAGGTTTTGCCTCTGACAGCTAATCGGCAGGATTAATACAGTTTGTGGAGCTGTGTGTGTTGTTTGCTCATTTCTAGCTGATTTATTGTAATCCTGCTACAGCGGCACAGCTACTGTTCAGGCGTGCCCGCTGAAATCTGTTTCAAATAAAGAAAACAACTTTGAAGGACTCTTACGGGCTGGTTGATTAAACAAGGCAAGATAAGGTCTTGGTGAATAAGTCCAGTTTCTGAAAATAAAATGCAGGCTCACTGTTTTCCCGTCAGGTTCGATTGTCTCGTTTTGTCACTGGAAATTAAGCTGTCAAAATCAGCAGTGCCAGAATGCTCCAAGGAGGATTCATGTTCTTTCAAGTGATTATTATTATGATTCACTTTAAAATAATTCCAATGCATTACCTCCTATTCCTGTGCTGTTCCACTTCAATTCATTATCCCTTTGTGCCCATTTTTTTGTCTTAGAAAAATCATTACAGAATAACAAAAAAAAAGATTTCTTATTCACAAGTGCAATCCTATGAAGCTCTGTAAAAAGCCATATGAATTTGCAGCTATTATTTTAAAGTGTTACCAGTATACTGATTGCTATTATTAATATTACTATTGTTATTATTAGTGCTATTGTGACTATTATTATTATTATTATTATTATTATTATTATTATTATTATTATTATTATTATTATTATTATTATTATTATTATGATTGATATTCATTGCTCGAGCCTTCATGGTGCCTGTCCTTTAATCATCACACGAAAGGAGCGCTCATTTTGTGCTGACACAATATCACAATGCGTTTTCTATCCCTTTGTTTTCACTTTCTGTGTCACTGATCAATAGACCGAAATGTCATGACTCCATCAAGGCTACAAAGTGTGATTGTACAGACGGTCGCGGCTCAGTGGAGCCTATCTGTTCTATCTCAGGCTCCCACAAATGTCACAATGGGAACGAGACGAACCCAACATATGTGAGCCTTACTGTCAGTTGAGCAGTGGCTCTGAAGGAGGGTCATGCTGGTATCGCTGCTCCCTCATGCCTGATTGGTGTGCAGAGCCTGCTCTAGAAATGAAAGAGCCCCAGGGCCACTGCTGGCTGTGGCATCAGCTGGTGACATTACTGCGTTACTGCACACGGTCCAGTCGGTGTGCTTTGATCATCTTGCTACCATCAGAGACAGCGAAACGGCACAACTGGGAGTCAAGGAAATCTATTTGCTCTAGTTTGGTGTCGGTTGCTGTACAGGATTTATATAAGGGGGTGGATTACATTCTCTGACTCATTTAAAGCTTCATAGTACCTGTTACCTTTGATTCATACTTTCATACCCTAAAGGTTTTGGCAACACTTTACAGTGTTCTTATTACACTGCAATTGCACATTGTAGTTACTGTGTAATTACACAACCACGTGTGTGAATGCAGTGTTAGTAAAATGTTCTTTTTGTAATTACTGTGTTACTACAGTATAATAAAGAGACACAATGTAAAGTATATTTTAATACATGAAATGTGTTTGAAGAATGTTCATAGTTTCAGCTTCCATTCTAAAGCAAGGACTCGTTTGAAATACTGGATTATATGAGGAGCTCCTGCGTGTTCAGCATCTCAGACAACATGCTGTGAACAGTGGGAGTGGCAGTAGATAGAAATAAAGGCTCACATCTGTTTTTCACTTCAGTTTATCTGGAAATCTGTGCTTGTCTTCTGGGGCACACTTTCACATTGAAACGATGTGAGTTATTCAGTTTATCTGGAAATCTGTGCTTGTCTTCTGGGGCACACTTTCACATTGAAACGATGTGAGTTATTCAGTTTATCTGGAAATCTGTGCTTGTCTTCTGGGGCACACTTTCACATTGAAACGATGTGAGTTATTCAGTTTATCTGGAAATCTGTGCTTGTCTTCTGGGGCACACTTTCACATTGAAACGATGTGAGTTACTCAGTTTATCTGGAAATCTGTGCTTGTCTTCTGGGGCACACTTTCACATTGAAACGATGTGAGTTATTCAGTTTATCTGGAAATCTGTGCTTGTCTTCTGGGGCACACTTTCACATTGAAACGATGTGAGTTACTCAGTTTATCTGGAAATCTGTGCTTGTCTTCTGGGGCACACTTTCACATTGAAACGATGTGAGTTACTCAGTTTATCTGGAAATCTGTGCTTGTCTTCTGGGGCACACTTTCACATTGAAACGATGTGAGTTACTCAGTTTATCTGGAAATCTGTGCTTGTCTTCTGGGGCACACTTTCACATTGAAACGATGTGAGTTATTCAGTTTATCTGGAAATCTGTGCTTGTCTTCTGGGGCACACTTTCACATTGAAACGATATGAGTTATTTATCCCATTGCATGTCTGTGTTTCAAGGCGGCGGGTTTCAAAGCTCATTTGTAACTCAGTAGCTCTTATTTATTATGATTCATGGTTATGACCCTAAATTGACACTTCGTAGTTTTGCAGTGCAGTGTGTGAATGGGGCACCAATACCTGTCATTTCATAAGAATAACAAATTAGAACTAATGGGAGTTGACAAATTGATTTGTGTACTGTAGTGTAGACGTTTCATAATGGCAATGCTCCCTGGGACTCAACATATACTGAGGTCCTATCAGGTCCTTGTTATTATAGACCCGAAGGTGGCAGAGTCTGTCTGGAGCTGCCACCTGATGGAACTACATTTGTATCTTTAAATAACTTCACGACATAAAAGTGTGATTCAGCAGCACAATTCATTCATTTGCATTTGATGCTGTTTATCAGTTCAGATGAGGTTGGATTAGATCCATCAGGTTTCCTGTACAGACCTGTTTTAGTAACATAGCATTTTAGTGTCTGTCTGTTCTTTTGATTAAGGGGATGCGTCGAGGTTACAAAGAGAAGTGCAATCTGTTAGCAGGTGAGATTCTTCAGACGTCTGCGTCGATTTTGTTCCTCAGTCTGAAATGAATGATTTGACCTTTGTGTATTTTTATGCTGCTTATGGGTCTGATCGGTGAGCAGGAGCATCCTGAAATAATTCAAAAGGCAGTGCCAGTGTGGCATCATGGGCCTCTGCTTTTCCACTAGTGTGGGGAAGGACATCATTGACATTTCCACCTGTTTGAAAACTCTGCAGTGATCAGACAGGAAAACCATGTGGCATTCTGCTTGAGTATCGGGGCACCGCATTTCTGCTTGAGATTTAATAAACCAAATGGTGAAAATGTCAAGCTTGCCTGCTAATTTAAGGTTGTGTTTTGGAAAGGGCTTGTACCATTAGCTCTGGCCATGGCTCAATCTCAGGGGGGACCAAGCGCTATGCGAGTTTCAGTAAATCAACGCTGCTCTGTGCCAGCGTTATTTAATCTTTCTTCAATGTAGTGTTTCTCGTCTTATTTAATCAAAGGCAGCTGTCTTAAAAACCAACTCAGTTTTATTCAACAGTCCTGTCCCCGTCAGGTAAAACATTAATGCTTTGTGGAAAGTGTTTATTTTCATCAATTCTAAGAAACAGAAAGGTATAGCGCTGTGCAGATCAAATCAAACCTGAGATGTTCTGTGTAGTGGCGAGCTGTATGAAGTAATTAGGTCAGCCTTGATATTGGATCTGTTTCCCAAGCTGCCTAGAAACAGGAATGCAGATGCAGACTTTAACTTGACGAGGGTGGCGTAAAAATACATTAAAATTAAAAATGTACTTGATGAAATTAAACATTTATTAACATGTGTCTATCTGCTTGTGACAGAAAGCGAATGAATCCGAATCAACAATCTCTGTCTCGACCTGTGAGGGCACTGTACAACAGGAACTGCTGAATGGCTGGGCAGTTCGTTCCAGGGGCAGTCGGAAGCCAGCCAGTCAGGAAAGGGGCGGAGTCACGGTACCAGTATGGTAAGCAAAGTATCAGTCATGAATTGGAGGAGACGTGACTGAACTAGCTATCGGAGGGGGCTGGGCTCAGGGTACTTTAGGGGGATGTGATGTCGTAATTGGTTCCTTTGTTGTGGTTAAAAGGAGGAAACGAGGACGGTGGACAGCTAGTACAAAGCCGGGAGCTGCAGCACGAAGCCAGCACTAAGCCTGGACCTGTATGTGTGTGTATATATATATATATATATATATATATATATATATATATATATATATATATAATATACACCACCACTGCTGAGAGCACCGCACCTGCACAAAGAGCATCTACAGATGGGGGTTTTGTGTCTGTGTTGCGCGTTTGTGTTGTGTTATTATTTCGGAACTGCAACCCTTTTTGTTTATGCTGGCAATACCCATTGTTGGGTAGAGCCAGCCTTATTATTTAAAGATCTCAAACTGGGGAAAAAGAAAGATTAAAAGTACTGTTTGAACCGTAACTTTGTGTCTGTCGTTGCTGAAGCACCTACATCACCTGTACCCCTGAGCACTGCAAACCACTCGTTCACACTGCTCCACAAAAATCCAAGGGATTCTGTGCTCAAATAATGTAGTAAATAAAATCAGCATTAAGCTTTGATCCGAAGCTTTACACTGCAGGAGCAGACTTCCAAGAGTGCACAGGCCCTGGAATCAATTTTGTTTTGTGTATGTCTTTGTTAATAACACTAGCCCCTATAATCCCTTGTAACAGTTTCCCATAGTAAAAGCATGGCAAACTGTACAACAAAGCACAGTGAAAGCATGGTAAAGGATAGGTAAGCATTGTGAAGAAGAGCAAGGTATGGTAAAGCATGTTCATAAACATGCCAAACCAGGGTACACTGGTAATTGCCTAGTGTAGCCATGGGAAACCTGCTAAAATACCATCGAAAATACTGAGGTAAACCTTTCTAAAGGATACTTCATGAGTGAAAATAGAGAGTGTTATGATGTGATTATGATCACACCATTGCGTTAATAATATTAGCTGTAACTTGCGTGGCAGAATGCTGATTCAATGGCCTTCACATTTTGTATGTATTTTGCATGTATTTCACCAAGGCAAGGAGGAGACCGCTTAGACACGGCTGCAACACCGGGGGGACTGACTCATACTCTCACTGTCTCTGCACTCCAGCCATGTGTGGCTGCCTGTGTGCTGCAGTACAAGCTTCATTAGTGATCCAAAGGAAGAAAGAAAGATGCTTCAGCTGGGAATGTGAGCTCAGCCTCGTCAATTAAAGCGGTGCTCTGAACGCTTTGTCAAATAAAACGCGGCAGGATTTCAAAGCCCGGTTCATTCTACTAGAGCGCTGCTGCTCTTGGTTGGTTTCGCATGTTTCTAGATATTGAAGTAGGCAGGTTTTGAAATGCTTGAACTGTTCAATTATTGTTGGTGTAACACAATAAATGTTTATACAGATCATTGAGTTCAGTGGTGGAATTCTTGTTGTTGTCTTTGGTTCAAAGCCTTGGGTGTTTGCACTCTTCCCATCTCAATTAACACAGGATTAATGAGCAAATTTGTGAACCCCTCCCCTTGCAGGCTTTGTGACATTGCTGGACAATGTTCTCCCCTTTAGCATTTAGATCTGTACTTGAAATCTGACTCACAGCTCACTCAAGGGCAGATGTCCACATTGGCCTAACGGCAAGTATCCCAGACACTTCCCAATGGGAACACACATTACAAACTGAAATATATAGACTGCATAATCCATTTTGTAGATAAGGTACAGTAGGTTCAAGTGAAAAGGAGAATGGGTGATTGACTGGGATCATGGACAATGGGTGATTGACTGGGATCATGGACAATGGGTGATTGATTGATTGGGATCATGGACATTGGGTGATTGACTGGGATCATGGACAATGGGTGATTGATTGGGATCATGGACATTGGGTGATTGACTGGGATCATGGACAATAGGTGATTGACTGGGACATTGGACAATGGGTGATTGACTGGGATCATGGAGAATGGGTGATTGACTGGGATCATGGACAGTGGGTGATTGACTGGGGTCATGGACAATGGGTGATTGACTGGGGTCATGGACAATGGGTGATTGACTGGGGTCATGGAGAATGTGCCCAGGCTGGTTTTCTGTCTGTGAAGTGCCTTTTGCAGAGTCCTTACTCTACTCTACTGAAGGACTCCTGAATCTAAAATAATCCACTAAACTGAGATCAAATGGATCTCTGTTTCCTTCTTGTAGCACACTGTGAAGATAACTATTTAATTATCATGAATGTCAAGCGAACTGTGGATCTTGCTGTTTTCAGATACACTAATTATTTCATAATCCCCACAGCTCAGTATGAATAATGGTTTTCAGAACAAGAAAGCAGTTGGTATGTTGTGTGAGGCTCTAAGAAATGAGTCTGCCTGAGGAAAATGCATGAATGGCCTTCCATTCAGAGCTCAGGTCACCTGTATAATGTGTTAAAAGTCAGGAGTTGCCATCGGACATGACAGAAAAAATTACAAGTGGAAGATAAAGCTGCCGCTACATGTAGTATGAATATAACGCTACCCAATACACTTTTGTGTTGCATTTCCAGATCGGTTGTGGTTCAAATGATTGTTCTATGTCTGCGAATCAAAAAGACTGCATTAGACGGGGCTCTTGTATCTCTATATGCTAGTCTTTTACCTCCATGCAATTACAAGAACGAAGAACACAGCGGAGAAGGAACACAAGGGAGATTGAGAAGCAAGGTGCAGAGCTGCAATAAAACCCCTAGCACACAATACCAGGAGGCAGCCATATTGAGACCCGGAAGAGGGATTAAAGGAGAAAAACTATCGGGGGGGTGGGTGGGGGTGACAGGAACTAATGATCACGTCGGGGTCTGGAGACAGGAGGAGCAGCACAGGCTCCGAACTGTAAATTAAAGCCATTATTAAAAAGGCAACGGCGATCATAAATAAAGCAGATTGCTTACTCATCACGATACAGCTGTTTCTGGAACAAACAAAACAAGGGAAAAAAAGCAGAAAGCAATTTTTCAGTGGTAAAGTATCTTTAAGAGACCTTCCAGGCCTCCTGAAAGCACTTCTGGGAGAGCTGGCAATGGCTCTGACGATTGGTGCCTGCAAATCACCTGCAGATCCTGCACTGAGGGCCTGGGAGATCCAACCTGCCTCATCCTGACTGGAGATGCTCATTAGCTGGAGTGAAACCCAGTTATTGTACCTATTTACACAGGCCCCCTGAATGAAGAACCCAGTGGAATACACATGAATTCCATTTGTGTTTTAAAACATATCCAAATTATATATATATATATATATATATATATATATATATATATATATATATATATATATATATATATATATATATATATATATATATATATAATGGAATTGGTAGCATAGTCAGATTAAAGTTTTAATGAAATGCACAATGATCCTTCTTTACCCTTCGGAGGGCATGTTGTTGTACTCTTGAGAAATTGTATGTTTTGTATGTTGACAGCTTGACAAGAGAAGCAATATAAGGATTTAATTTCAACTTTCCGAATAGGCAGGTAATATTGTCATTCATGTTGTAATGTAATGTAATCACTCCCCAGTCTTGAGTGCCAGTCCTCAGATACACCAGTGAGGACAGCAGTAGATTCACAGGAGCTCCCAGGAGACCGGAGACAGTGCTTCAGGGGCTCCAGGGGGACTCAGAGAGGGCTGCTGTTTGATTTTGCATGTGGTCATTCCTAGTGCTACTTGTGTCTTGTTCATATTTTAATAATATTTCCTTACTCTGCTTCATTGGTCTGTTTTTCTAAGCAGCAATAAATACTAATATTCTCGTCTTTGCTGTCATTCTTGCTATTGATTCTCTGTGGGGTTGTCATGGAGATTAATGTGAGATTTCTGGGGTCAATTGTTACTAATTCTTTTACAGCACAAAACCCAAGAGTGGCGTACAGTTTCTGGCATAATAAGATGAGGCTGCAGTGTCAGAGTTACCAAGTTACCAAGGTCTGACTGTTTACAGCTTTGTTTCAGAACAGAGATCTAGATATTGTGCATCTCATTATTGTTTTGTGTTTTTTTTTTTTTATCAGCTTGAAAAACAGATTTCAATGTGACCTCCCAGCCTGCAGTCAGTGTCTGGACCTTGCAGTAAGTGAACCTGGACCTTGCAGTAAGTGAACCTGGACCTTGCAGTAAGTGAACCTGGATCTTGCAGTAAGTGAACCTGGACCTTGCAGTAAGTGAACCTGGATCTTGCAGTAAGTGAACCTGGACCTTGCAGTAAGTGAACCTGGATCTTGCAGTAAGTGAACCTGGACCTTGCAGTAAGTGAACTTGGACCTTGCAGTAAGTGAACCTGGACCTTGCAGTAAGTGAACCTGGATCTTGCAGTAAGTGAACCTGGACCTTGCAGTAAGTGAACCTGGCTGCCCATATGGATATGAGAGGACTGAATGAATTAGAAGATCAGTGCATCTCAATGGATTTAATTAATAATGAATATATATCCGACAGTGAAGCCGTCACACTATTGTTTTTTCTTAAAGAATTGCTTGGCCTGGCTACTTTACGTTTCCTTTTCTTTTTTCACTCCACAAAGTCTTTCTGGTACCACTTTACATGAAGTGTCTCTAGTTACTGTGTATTTACATGTGTACTTACACATCATGGTAATCTTAGTATGCATAGTTACAATGTACTTACTGTGTACCTAATTTGTTTGCATGATATAACCCTAACCCTTTTCTGATACAATTGTGTACTTGCATATATCATCCAAAAAAATGTACACGTTAAGTAACTATGCATAATAACATTGTAACTGTAAGTACACATGTATTTACTATGTAATTATACAGTAATTGAGACACTGTTTTTTATGTTTTGTTTTTATTGAGTGGACAATTTTTATTTTATTTTTTCCCCCCAATTTGGAATATCCAAGTATGTTTTTTCTCCTCACCACAGCAAGTCCCCACACAACATAGACGTTCTGAGGGCATGTGAGCGTCCTAAAAGCCAGAATCGCTTTTACACCAAGCAATCCGGAACAGAGGTGGGCGGTCTACTGATCCCGGAGAACAGAGACCAGCCCTGCCTCTTACACGCTCTGAATGTGCTCCGTGTCTGGCCAGTAGGGTTCGCTGTTGCGCGATGAAGAGAGCAAGTCCCTGCCGGCTTCCCTTCCCCCACCCAGAGCATCAGAGTCAATGTGACGTCCCCCTCAGGGTCCCCAGCAAAGTTCGGCCTCTTTGCGCAGCCCAGACGCACACTGCCGCCGTCCAAGCTGTGTGACTCATCCTGCACTCCCAGCAGCAGCGCTTTAACTGGATGAGCCACTCCAACACTTAGTCTCCTCTCTCTATCTGCACTCTCTGAGAGCACCTCGTTATGGTCTCCTCTCTTTCTCTGTACCCCCTGTGAGTCCTGCAGTACGGTCTCCTCTCTCTCTGTACCCCCTGTGAGCCCTGCTGTACGGTCTCCTCTCTCTCTGTACCCCCTGTTAGTCCTGCAGTACGGTCTCCTCTCTCTCTGTACCCCCTGTGAGCTGCGTGCTATTTGAACTCCACTAGAGTCTGTGCTGGAGGGTGTTCTGCTCTGATTGCTATTTGTTTGAGGGAAATCTCCCTCACTCTCTACTTTGACCCATTTCCTGTAACTCATACAGAAAGAGAAGAAGCAATCATTCTTGCTCTGCATTTTTCTTTTTTTTCATTCGTCTTATTTGATCAGCCCTGAGCAGAACTGACATCTCATCAGAGCCAGGACTGCGTCTCCACGGCAGGTTTATCAAGAGCTGATATTGAATCTTTCCGGAATGCAAATGAAAGCGCCGTCCCGCGCCATAGATTTCCACATGACCCCTACCCTGCAGGGCTGATGACACCAGAGCTTTGGACGAGTAGCTAATTAGCTGAAATAACAGTTTGGGCAAAAAATTACTTTTATTAAGTTAATATGTTTTCCTCGACAGTGCAAACATGCAGTACTAAAGAACTGGGCGAAGAATCCCTGTGAGTTAGCAGAGCTGCTCCCTTCAATTTGCGCTCTCGTTCTCTTTGTCTCCCTGCTAAAATTAATGAGCCTGTATTAATTATTATTTCACACTGGGACGGTGTACTGTACAGTATTATTTATTTTAAAAACATTTTGCATTCCTACTTATATATATATTGAATTTATTGATTTCTTTTTCATCTCTGTCTGCTTTTCTTTTGAATTTTATTTGTTAGCAGTCTGGAGTTGTGTTACTCTCTTGTGTAAAGTGCCCAGAGCTTGTTCATGACAAGCGCTGGTATAACGAGGGATTTGTCCCAGAAACAGAAACAGTTCTCACTCTTCTCATAATCGCAGCTTGTCAAAAACTTCAGCTGTGTTTTTTCTCGCTTTCAGAAATGTGGGATTTGTGAACTACTTGCAGGCCTGTCGTCACTGTTATTAAAGTTTACCACAGTATTTTTGTAGTTTTGCCATGCTTTTCTCTGTGGTTATACTATGCATTTACCAAAGGTTACTCTGGTTTGCCATATGTATTAATTGCTTTACCATATATCATTATTGTCTATGCTGTACCATGCTTTCGCTATGCCTTATTATACTTTGCTGTGCTTTTACTCTGGTCCACTTTTATAAGGGCACCTGCTACCTATATTTGAGGCAGAACAATGTGTCTGATCCTGCAGAGCTTGTCTGGGTGCTTAGCCGGGAGCAGACCCTGCACTCTGGTGGATGGCACCGTGTTACTGTTTGAAAGGTGTGTGCAAGGTAGCTCCAGCACAATTCACTGATGTCTGTTTGTTTTTTTTAATTAAAAAATACTGGGAGAACTCACAACAGAGATGGTTCCACTACAAGGTGCACCGAGACAATTATGCAGACATCCGCATCTACAGTATAGGAACCACATTACACTTACTACTGGTTACTTTGAATGCCTCACACGGCTGTCATTACAAGTATAAATGTTGCATCGCCTGTCCTCTGTGAACTCGCACTGTGAGAGCATTCATGGCTATCTTTATCGGAGCTCTGTTATAAATGGAAATAGTTTTAATTTGCTGAGCACTAAGGGCCCGTCATTACTCACTTGGCACAGTGCTGTGGACGCAGAGAGCGCGTTATGCACTTTTATGGCCTCTGCTCTTTGCTACCATGGCAACACATTAGATATTATTTTACCTTGGTGCTGACACAAAGGATCACATCCTTTTATGTGTTTATTGAACACTGAAGCTGTTATAGGTAATGGGACCTCATGAGGTCTGCTGATTCCCCCCAGGAGGCTGGATTCTTAGGAGGTCTTTCTTCCCCTCTCTGTTAGATCCCACTATTCCTCTCATTCTCCGACAACGCTACGATACTGAAGCTGCAAACTTGAAGTGTATATCCATTTAAATGGCTGGTTTAAGAAGTCATGCCTGGCACGGAGGAAATTACCAGGAAAAACCTGAAATACAACACAAATAAAATATGCATTCTATAAGTCCATTGACAGGTCATAGCAATAACCCCCCTCCTCGTGTCACAGGCTAGTTTGCTGCCCCTATTACACCACACCTGTGCCTATTTGTGGAGGGAATTATTATTGTTTTTATCAATAAATATATGGTTGTTTTTTTTAGCCTTTGTATTCTTCTGCTTTGGGAAATGTAGTCTGTGTTCCTCTTTCTTGCTTTCCTCCTTGTTGTGGGGAGCTCATGCATTTCAGGGTACTGGGGAATAACTAGAGTTTATACTTTAAATGCTGCTACACTGTTTCACTTAAAACAAACCCTGCTATTAATTTGTATTTAGCAGACTGTTCTGGGGGCTTAAAAAGATTCCATCTCACAGCTGTGAAGAGAGCTCTCTAACAGCCCTATAACCTGCAAATCCTGTTTTTAATCTTTTGATATTAAAATGTTCTATGCACGCTAAAATATTCAGGAACAGTAATTAGCTCTGGTCGGCAGAAATCTTACACTGGTTAATTGCTTAATGTCTAACTAATTCAGTCTACATTTCTCAGAAAATGGTAAAAATACTAAAATAAAATATATAACACCAGAAAAAGGGAAATGATTTTAGACATAATACAGAGTTTTTGTAGCATAGGGTAGTTAAGTGTAAGCAAGTGTGATAGATTACAAGAAAGAATAAAAAAGTATGGGAAATGTGTAGCAGAAGTATTGGGAAAGGTTAGAAGATGGGACACTGCCCCTTATACATTTCCGCTGTCAGCCTTTCTAATTTCTGATACTCTGATCTCTGGACTACAGCAGCACCACTAGTTGTCTGGCATGGCTCAGTTACCTAATGGTGAGGGGAGGGGATGCTGTCTGACCGGGCCTGTCTGACTAGTTGACAAGTCCAGGCTGCTGTGAGTAGATACAGTCTGCTAATAAATAAATAAATACAGTAACAATAGCACAGCCAGTCAGTATCTTTAGAAGGACTTTATTACAAATCTGTAGCCCCAGGGGGAAGTCGGCTGCAGTGAGCCGCCTCTCTGACAGCACTAGGGCAGTGTGGCACATGTCAGAGACCAGTCTCCACACAGCTGATCAGTCCCCTGCAGTGAGCCGCCTCTCTGACAGCACTAGGGCAGTGTGGCACATGTCAGAGACCAGTCTCCACACAGCTGATCAGTCCCCTGCAGTGAGCCGCCTCTCTGACAGCACTAGGACAGTGTGGCACATGTCAGTGACCAGTCTCCACACAGCTGATCAGTCCCCTGCAGTGAGCCGCCTCTCTGACAGCACTAGGGCAGTGTGGCACATGTCAGTGACCAGTCTCCACACAGCTGATCAGTCCCCTGCAGTGAGCAGTCTCTCTGACAGCACTAGGGCAGTGTGGCACATGTCAGAGACCAGTCTCCACACAGCTGATCAGTCCCCTGCAGTGAGCAGTCTCTCTGACAGCACTAGGGCAGTGTGGCACATGTCAGTGACCAGTCTCCACACAGCTGATCAGTCCCCTGCAGTGAGCAGTCTCTCTGACAGCACTAGGGCAGTGTGGCACATGTCAGTGACCAGTCTCCACACAGCTGATCAGTCCCCTGCAGTGAGCAGTCTCTCTGACAGCACTAGGGCAGTGTGGCACATGTCAGTGACCAGTCTCCACACAGCTGATCAGTCCCCTGCAGTAAGCAGTCTCTCTGACAGCACTAGGGCAGTGTGGCACATGTCAGTGACCAGTCTCCACACAGCTGATCAGTCCCCTGCAGTGAGCCGCCTCTCTGACAGCACTAGGACAGTGTGGCACATGTCAGTGACCAGTCTCCACACAGCTGATCAGTCCCCTGCAGTGAACCGTCTCTCTGACAGCACTAGGGCAGTGTGGCACATGTCAGAGACCAGTCTCCACACAGCTGATCAGTCCCCTGCAGTGAGCCGCCTCTCTGACAGCACTAGGACAGTGTGGCACATGTCAGTGACCAGTCTCCACACAGCTGATCAGTCCCCTGCAGTGAGCAGTCTCTCTGACAGCACTAGGGCAGTGTGGCACATGTCAGAGACCAGTCTCCACACAGCTGATCAGCCCCCTGCAGTGAACCGTCTCTCTGACAGCACTAGGGCAGTGTGGCACATGTCAGTGACCAGTCTCCACACAGCTGATCAGTCCCCTGCAGTGAACCGTCTCTCTGACAGCACTAGGGCAGTGTGGCACATGTCAGTGACCAGTCTCCACACAGCTGATCAGTCCCCTGCAGTGAGCAGTCTCTCTGACAGCACTAGGGCAGTGTGGCACATGTCAGTGACCAGTCTCCACACCAAGATCCTCCATTGTCCTGGAAGTCAATGAGTAGAACCCCTCCATGACTCTGAGAGCCATGCAATCCCATGGGAATACCACCGGAGAAGAGATTCTTTCACAGGCTACATTGTATTTCTTTAACTCTCTCGCTGACCGCAAATGAATGCAAACACATTTTAAATGAATTCGGAGAACAGTTCACGTTTGATATGTTAAAGTTAGACTGCCTGTTTGTGCCAAAAACATACATGGAAATAGCAGAAACGTGCATTATCGGACATCCAGAAATGAGCCAAGTACAATAATTATCCTCTATGCATCACCTTTAGTGGATATTGAGCATGTGTTTAGTTTCCATATACAGTATATACATTTAGAGTACCTTTTTATCCCATTTTTTATTTCTTTTTTCATTTATTTTGTATTTGTTAATATTCAGTGTGGATTTTAAAATGTGTGCAAGACACGTGATTAAACACTTCTTTGTGTTGTGATAACACCTCTAGGTATTAAATTAGTACTGTTAGGGATAACACAAGATGCAAGGACTGTCAGTTTTCATTAGCCTGCATATTAATTTGACTTTGAGGTGAGGCAAAAAAATGAGAAGCATTCAGCAGGAAGATAAAGCATGTTTTCTTTTGTTTTCTAGCAGAAACATTCTCCTTTAGACAGTATGTTGTGTGTCAGGAAATTAGCATTAGCTTCTCTGGATATACATTAAATAGCTGTTCCATATCTAAATATACACAGTGCATGGGTTGTAATGAAACAGTCACACCTGACACTGAGAAAGAGGACATTGTAGACGGGATGATGTTCCAGTCCGTGTCAGTTTATATGAGTAGGAATGGAATTAGCAGTTACTTAACTGGAATTCAATGGGAAATACATGTATACATGATAACCAGGAATAGCATACAGAAATCAAACTGATTAATGATCCTTCCTCACAATATTATACAAGAAATATGAATAAACTGTCTTTCATGAGAACATTTTTAAAAAAGCTTCAGAATATCTACAGGAGTAAATATCTTTTCACTTCACTTGAAAAGGAGTTTGGGTGGCATTGTATAACTGGGAAAGGATGTTCTGTACTGTATGCTGTCCTTTTGTAAATTGACTTCACCCCTAAGAAAGCCTGACTGTACACCCTTATCGCTGTGCTAATCTGCGTACATGATTGTGTTTGTTTTAAACTGCCTAAAACAGCTGCAGTGTTTACTAAAGGGCGACGCTGATTCGAGGCTGGTGTTTATGGGGAGTGCTGTACTGTGGTTTTCGAGGGCTGTCCTTCGTTGCAATGGTGGTGTTTATGGGGAGAGCTGTACTGTGGTTTTTGAGGGCTCTGTCCTTCGTTGCGATGGTGGTGTTTATGGGGAGTGCTGTACTGTGGTTTTCGAGGGCTCTGTCCTTCGTTGTGACGGTGGTGTTTATGGGGAGTGCTGTACTGTGGTTTTCGAGGGCTGAGTCCTTCGTTGTGACGGTGGTGTTTATGGGGAGTGCTGTACTGTGGTTTTCGAGGGCTCTGTCCTTCGTTGTGATGGTGGTGTTTATGGGGAGAGCTGTACTGTGGTTTTCGAGGGCTCTGTCCTTCGTTGTGATGGTGGTGTTTATGGGGAGTGCTGTACTGTGGTTTTCGAGGGCTCTGTCCTTCGTTGTGATGGTGGTGTTTATGGGGAGTGCTGTACTGTGGTTTTCGAGGGCTCTGTCCTTCGTTGTGATGGTGGTGTTTATGGGGAGTGCTGTACTGTGGTTTTCGAGGGCTCTGTCCTTCGTTGTGACGGTGGTGTTTATGGGGAGTGCTGTACTGTGGTTTTCGAGGGCTCTGTCCTTCGTTGTGACGGTGGTGTTTATGGGGAGTGCTGTACAGTGGTTTTTGAGGGCTCTGTCCTTCGTTGTGATGGTGGTGTTTATGGGGAGTGCTGTACTGTGGTTTTCGAGGGCTCTGTCCTTCGTTGCAATGGTGGTGTTTATGGGGAGTAGTACGGTAGACGGTGTTTTCATCTCTAATCTGCATATTCATTTACCTTTTCATTGTTTTTGCTTTCTTTCCGTTTTGCTTTTTTAAAGCCAACCCTGGAATGGAGCTTCCTGATTGGTGAGTGAAAGTTCTGAGGTTTGTAATACAAACTGTTCCAGCCCAGAGTGTTCCATTTGCCTGTCGTGAAGATTCTATTCAGTCCAATATTGAGGACCCTGTAAATGCTGATATGTCTGAAGCACTAGAGAGAACGCCCTCATGTTCAAACTAATGACATTGTGAAACCTCATTAGCAATCTCCTGCCATAGCTTTGTTAACTGTACAAAGTTTTAACAAGATATGTCAATTAAAGATTGATTAGTCCTAGTTGGAGGAGAGCTGCTCTGTGGTACCTGGTTCGTTAGTTCGCCTGGCTGAACAGATGGGCTGGAGGCCTGGACCTGGCACGTACGCGCTGTGAGGAGGAAATATCTCGGTCCTCCCTGTCAGCCTGCCTTGAGGAGAGCGCAGGCCGGCCCCCTGCCCAAATCAGCTGCTGCTCCCGGCAACTCTTATTTCTGCCTCTGTTTGGCATTGTTTCATGCCTGGGCAGCCGGGCAGGCAGGCAGGCAGGCAGGCAGGCAGGTAGGCAGGCAGGGTGTGACTGCCTAGTGGGGTGGTGAGTAAGAAAGGGAATGTCACAGACACGCTCCTAGAGCACAGCTGCCAGAAGCTCTGCACTCCCACTGTGCCCTAAACTGGCCCCTGTCATCTTCCACCCATATCCCTATTCCAGTGAGGCCCCTGTCATCTTCCACCCATATCCCTATTCCAGTGAGGACCCTGTCATCTTCCACCCATATCCCTATTCCAGTGAGGCCCCTGTCATCTTCCACCCATATCCCTATTCCAGTGAGGCCCCTGTCATCTTCCACCCATATCCCTATTCCAGTGAGGCCCCTGTCATCTTCCACCCATATCCCTATTCCAGTGAGGCCCCTGTCATCTTCCACCCATATCCCTATTCCAGTGAGGCCCCTGTCATACGATTAACTTCCTTCTTGGGTGGCAGTGACAGGTGGGTCCTTATTTGACTGTAAAAACATAATCTTGTGTTCTTTTTATAACCCTGCTGCAGGCAGTAGTGTAAGCACAGAGAGATGGAATCAGTGGGTTTTTTTTTCTCCACCTAACAGCCGTGTCGCAAACAAGCTGCTCCTGAGATCCTGTTAAACTGTTAATATAAATGAACCCGTGTTTTATACAAGTTTTTAATAACGACAGTGAGAGAGAGAGAGTTAGCAATGAGTCTGTATTGCAGGTCAGTATTGATTTTCAGATTCCCCGTTCAGATGTGTGTTTCTGAAACGGAGAAGGGCTGCTGCTGGAACATCACCAAATACAGCTTTTTAATAACATCACAGTCTACTGGGGCTTAGCCATAGCAGATCTAATCTAAAGCTTGTAAGTCATTTCCCATATGCAGAACAAGGCATACACTGACACCATTGAGCAGGCATGTTAGCTGCATTGCAGCTTGGTGGAGGTGTGTGGACTTGGTTATTATTTAGAAGCCAGACAATCCAGGCTACTCCTTGTTTGTGCGCCAGGCTTTCCACTGTTCGGTGTGTGATGTGTTTTCCATGTGACATAATTGACGATGGCTGGCATATTGCACGCTTATTCTTTAACTGAAGTTTCGTTTGGGTGGAAATGAGCTGTATGACAGTGCATGGGAGTGAGTCCAGGACCCCTGGCAGCCTTGCACGTGCTTTGCCTGTGTACCAGACAGTCAGTTGGCTCTCCTTAATCCCCTGCAGCCAACAGCTGCTTAAAGCGGCAGAGTCGTGGATACAATAGAAAATAGATGATACACAATTAAGAAGGTTGATCTTTCTGGGAAGGGTAGGGTTTTTATTAGAATTACACCACGGGGGAATTTCTTTTTTTTTTTTTTGTCTTCCTGCTTGAAGATTTATAACCTCCTACTGCTGCTCACAAAGTGGCCTTGTGGCAAGCAGGTTTCACACGGAAGGAAGCTTGAGTCCCTGTAGCTGCAAACTATAAGGAATAATGTTGTATACAGACACCGAGGACTGATATATTGTAGTGTGAGAATAAACATGATTGGTGTTACGATGTGAATGCGGTGTGCTGGCATTTCACTTCTGGAAGTCTGGGTTCAAATCCAGTTTGGATCACAACCGTGTTTGGTGGTGTCAACTTCTGTGGTGATCGCAAAAAGCTTCCCATATTTTCTCTCAATGGGCACTTTGTTGACAGCCATTGTTTCGATGGCAGTATGGAGAGCCTCACATTGCACCTGCCTTCAGCACAAGGAAGCAGTTGAGGCTTCATGCCCGTTCGGTCCTGCGCTGTGCTCAGCCCTGTGAGGACTCTATCATGTGAATCCCACTTCAGTCCCTGAAGGTTTAGCTGAGACTGCCAGGCTCATTTCATTTGTAACGCAAGCCAGAGAATCGAGCCCTGGCCTGCGTGTGAAAGGTGGCTGCACTGTGCCGCCTAGCTTCAGAAGATATTCTCTCCTGACCTTCCTTCTGATTTATTTTTGGTTATTCCTGTAGATCCAAGGTAAAGATTGTTCCCCAGACACACTGCAGCCCGGAGTAGCCTGTGTCTCTCGACCCAGCCTGCCCCTTCTTGCTCCACTCCTCGCTCTGCAGACACCTTCAATCTGGCAGCACAGTGCAATTACAGTTTCTCATCCTGTAGCCGCTGGAAGACTGACAGCTCTGCAGACAGGACGGCTGGCTTGTATGCCACTCCGTGTTTGTTCCCTGACAGCCTTTACAGAAAACCCGTCCTACAAGCTCTCTACAGCAGGCAGGTAAACCTTTCTCATCCTCTCACTGGCTTGACGGCTCTTTCATGATCCCCTTCATAAGCAGCTATGAAGTCTCATTAAACAAGTCTTTCCCGCACGGTTCTCCCTGCGTTCCTGTATTATAATGATGCATCCCCACAAAGTGCAGGGGAATGTTATTCTAATGAACAGGAAGAGCTGTCGGTACGAGTCGTCTTGATTAATGAGCCCTAGGCTCTGATAGAGCCACTCTGCTCAGCTGATTTTGTGACCTTTTGGATTCAAAGTGAACCTCTGAGTGTGAGAAGCAGGCATGTTGTAGCAACCTGGAGCTCTCTTCAGATATAGCCTTATTAAAGAAGCAATCTACTGGAACAACTTTTCATTTTAGAAAAAAGAGAGCATGTAAATGCAGATCATTCCATATCGTGTATAATGATACGTTTGCACAGTAATTGGACCTTGAAAATGAAGTGAAATTTTTAGATTAAAAACACTAGGCATGAAACAAATTCTTCTGTATGAACAACCTTTCCTTGGAAACCAATACTTAGGTCTCCCTTGCAGTACAGGTATGTGGCCCGGGACATCCAGCCTAATTCCCATCACTGTCTGCCAACCAGTTGTTCCACCTAATGTAAGATATACAAGCGCACAGGCAGAGAGACAGCAGATAGACACACAGAGCCTGTGCACTGACCTTCTAACTATAGTTCTGGGTGGATCAGCAGGCACCTGATTAACTAATTGGCAACACAAGTCAATCCATCTGTCTAGCTGTCTCATACAGACTCGGAACATCCTGCTTGTCAGGGAAATCAGGGAAAAGCTAAAAATATAAGGAGCAGCTCTTTCAGATTGCTAATGAAACCAAGTAATCTATAGTCCAATAGAATAGTGTGCCAATAATAAAAAAGTAGGAGGCTAAGAAAGAACCCCTTTCAAACCCTGAGCCCTCTCCACCCTGTCCTCAGGAAACCCTGAGCACTCTCCACCCTGTCAAGAAAACTCTGAGCCCTCTCCACCATGTCTCAGGAAAACCATGAGCCCTCTCCACCTTGTCTCAGGAAAACCCTGAGCCCTCTCCACCCTGTCAAGAAAACCCTGAGCACTCTCCACCCTGTCAAGAAAACCCTGAGCCCTCTCCACCCTATCAAGAAAACCCTGAGCCCTCTCCACCCTGTCAAGAAAACCCTGAGCCCTCTCCACCCTGTCTCAGGAAAACCCTGAGCGCTCTCCACCCTGTCAAGAAAACCCTGAGCCCTCTCCACCCTGTCAAGAAAACCCTGAGCCCTCTCCACCCTGTCAAGAAAACCCTGAGCCCTCTCCACCCTGTCAAGAAAACCCTGAGCACTCTCCACCCTGTCAAGAAAACCCTGAGCCCTCTCCACCCTGTCAAGAAAACCCTGAGCACTCTCCACCCTGTCAAGAAAACCCTGAGCCCTCTCCACCCTGTCAAGAAAACCCTGAGCCCTCTCCAGTCTGTCAAGAAAACCCTGAGCTCTCTCCACCCTGTCAAGAAAACCCTGAGCCCTCTCCAACCTGTCAAGAAAACTCTGAGCGCTCTCCACCCTGTCTCAGGAAAACCCTGAGCGTGCTCCATCCTGTCAAGAAAACCCTGAGCCCTCTCCACTCTGTCTCAGGAAAACCCTGAGCGCTCTCACCCTGTCAAGAAAACCCTGAGCCCTCTCCATCCTGTCAAGAAAGCCCTGAGCCCTCTCCACAATGTCAAGAAAACCCTGAGCCCTCTCCACCCTGTCAAGAAAACCCTGAGCCCTCTCCACCCTGTCAAGAAAACCCTGAGCCCTCTCCACCATGTCAAGAAAGCCCTGAGCCCTCTCCACAATGTCAAGAAAACCCTGAGCCCTCTCCACCCTGTCAAGAAAACCCTGAGCCCTCTACACCCTGTCAAGAAAACCCTGAGCACTCTCCACCCTGTCAAGAAAACCCTGAGCCCTCTCCACCCTGTCTCAGGAAAACCCTGAACCCTCTCCACCCTGTCTCAGGAAAACCCTGAGCGCTCTCACCCTGTCTCAGGAAAACCCTGAGGGCTCTCCATCCTGTCTCAAGAAAGATGCCCCCCTCCCCGACATATTTATTGGCTGTAAAATCTTTAAATAACCAAAAGCTTTGTAGACTAATATATAGAAACTCAGCTTAAGACAAGGCTTTTACTGTGTGTGGAACAGTGCCTGTCATTAATAAAATATAAGCCTGTACGCTGTTGGATGTTTAGGATGAACCCAGCATGCACTCTGTGTGTGATAACCAGTTCATCTATTTGTGGCATTTGTTTTACAGAATTCTGGCCTGGGAACAGCCGGACGTGGAGACAGAATTGTTTTAAAGATGAGTCAAAGGAAAGCTGCCTGTACTGATCTCGACCCTCAGAGAGCAGTGTGAGCAGGAGCCCCTCTTGGGAGTGGGGCTCGCAGGTGGAGACATCGCAGACATGCCTGGACTCTGTAAACACTGACTCCCTTTGTAGCTTCACGCTGCTTCCGGTCAGCACTGAACAGAGGCGTTCTGAGGAGCTCCACTTCACTGAAGCTCAATGCAGGTGAGACCTGTGCAATATCATATCAGCATGGCTTGAAACTCACACCAGCCCTGCTGTGCCCAGTCCTAGGGTTCAGAAATACTTTCAATGAAGTATGTTATTGAAGTGATCAGGATCCCGGAGTTTGATATTAAATAATAATACTGTGTGTTCCTCCCTTATAGGTGAATGAACAACAACATGAACATAGAGACTCGGGCGTGACTCATTCTGACTGTGATGAGAAATGAGATCAGACACAGAAATTATAACTTGGGGGGATCATTTATTCTATCAGGATCCCCATTAAAAGTGCAGCCATTTTCATGACTCCACTCTAGCTCTGTAAAAAAAAAAAAACTTTAATTTGTTTGGAATGCTGATTCGATTTGTTGAGTGGAATTTCATTTTTTCCAGTTTTTTTTGCAGTGAAGGTAATGGTCTTACCCTAGCTGTCTTCATGTTTCTTCAGGATTGATTTTGAACTGCACCCAAAGTAACAACAGAGTTATTATGTGTATTGCTGTGGTGATAAACCACAAATCTACAAGGCTGTTGTGTGAACTGCAGCATTACGTTTACGTTTTCTCAGTTTGTTCAGTCACTTGCCAGTCTAATCCTATCCACACTGCCTTCATAGTGAGCAATCAGTATGCCTGAAAACCATGTGTTTGCCATTTACCTGATTTCACAAATTCAAACTCCTTCAGTAGGGTGAAAGTGTAGCAAACAGATTGAACCGAAATCTGGAATGGACAACATGGATCCTTCTTGTTGTAGCATTGTGCCTGGCTCTGTTTTTACCCTTTATTTCATTACCATAAGTACATGTAATTACAATGTTATTACAAATGAAGACCTGCTGTTTTGTCTCAGTTTGTAGCCATTTGTGTAATTACACTGTTATTACAAACAGAGCTCTGTTTTGGCTTGTTTTTCATGGGTTCTACAGGGAACAGAGTGTGAGTTAGTGATAAATGCATGCTGTATCTCTGTGGTGTCTGTGTAAAACACCTCCTATTAAAACAGCAATGAGTGCTGTTAGGCAATTAGAGCATTCAGGCTGCAAGCAGTGAGAGATTGCAGCATCTTTACTGTGTGAAGGAGCAGAGAGGGAGATGTCTGGAATCTAGAGTTCTGTTGTTGCTCACATTCTCACCTCAAAGCTCATTTGCAAACATCACTGATGACGCTTCTTCAAACATTTCCACAACAGATTTCTTGACACATCATGGTTGTCAGGTGTCACTGAAAGAAGTGACTGATGCCATTGCGTGCCTTGACCTTGTTGAGCACAATATGTGGTTCCAGCCCTTTCTGCAGCAATAAGGAGAAAGCTTCAGCACTTTTCACAGCTGCTCCTCCGTCAGTCTGGGATATCTGAGGAGTGCCCTCCTAGAGACTCACCAACACGTGCTCTCAGACACTGCTGGCGAATTCAAGCTGAAGGTTAATGCAGAGAAACCCTCTCCAAGGCAGCTTTGTGTGCCTATCAGCAAAAACAAACTGTAAATTAAATTATAAGGTATGCAAGTGTAGCAAAACACAATCCCTGCCAACATCTTAATTGAATTGTACAAGACCACTCTCCTTTTGACATACATGCGCCAATAGCGGGACAACAGAGGCAATTTTCATTAAAATGATTTGGAGATTTCAATTCTCTTAGCTGACGGCTCTTGGAGTGCGCATTCCTCCTCTAATTGGCTGGTGGTATCAGGGGAGCGGGGATGTAAATCTGGGGTCTCCCATTGTGATGAGGAAGTGATTCGCATTGTCGACATAAAAACAAAACAGAGAGAGAGAGAACATTCTGAGCTATTGTTGTTCATCCAGGCAATGGAGTGATAGAGATAGAGAGAGAACATTCCGAGCTATTGTTGTTCATCCAGGCAATGGAGTGATAGAGATAGACAGAGAACATTCCGAGCTATTGTTGTTCATCCAGGCAATGGAGTGATAGAGATAGAGAGAGAACATTCCGAGCTATTGTTGTTCATCCAGGCAATGGAGTGATAGAGATAGAGAGAGAACATTCCGAGCTATTGTTGTTCATCCAGGCAATGGAGTGATAGAGATAGAGAGAGAACATTCCGAGCTATTGTTGTTCATCCAGGCAATGGAGTGATAGAGATAGAGAGAGAACATTCCGAGCTATTGTTGTTCAACCAGGCAATGGAGTGATAGAGATAGAGAGAGAACATTCCGAGCTATTGTTGTTCATCCAGGCAATGGAGTGATAGAGATAGAGAGAGAACATTCCGAGCTATTGTTGTTCATCCAGGCAATGGAGTGATAGAGATAGAGAGAGAACATTCCGAGCTATTGTTGTTCATCCAGGCAATGGAGTGTTTTATTAACCCTGCCACTCCTACACTGCTGCTGTATTTGTGTTGTTTTATTTTTCTCGATAGCAATTTCTTTAAGTGAGTGCCTCGGGGTTTCATCCCAAATCTTCACATTATTTCAACTGAAAAGGAATATATTCTGCTTGAATGCTTCCTGCAGAAGTATGATGTATGTGTTTATTCTTGTTGTTCTTCACGACAGTAGAACAGGGAAACATGCTAATGCGAGGTGGTGATGGTGGGGAGGGGACACACACACACACACACACACACACACACACACACACACACACAGTCAATCAATCACATTTATTTTGTATAGCGCCTTTCATGCCAAAGTGCTTAACACACACAGACACGCACAGACAAACACACACACACACACTGAGACACATTCCTATATTTGGGGACTTCTCATTGACTCGCACTATATTTGTATTTACTATTTCTAACTCCAGTCAGACAAAACTCTACACAGGGTGAAAGTCGACAACAAACTAAATATTTTGGCACTTTTATTATTATTATTATTATTATTATTATTATTATTATTATTATTATTATTATTATTATTATTATTATTATTATTATTTTAAAGGCATATTTAGTTCTTCCACAATGTCGTTTTTTCAGGAGTTACTATCTTTGTGAAGACATTTTCTCAAATTTTGTCCACACATTGATAGTAATACCTGCCCCCCTCCCCCCCGCCCCCCCCACATCCCAGTTCAAACCATTTATGGGGACACTGCTGTTTATTAGTGGGAACAACGTGTCCTCACACCAACCCAGTCCTGAGATTGGCACAATGAACTCAAACACCAGTGTGTGTGTGTGTGTGTGTGTGTGTGTGCATGCCATCTCTACTGCACTGTTTCTCTGGTGTAATCCAGTTTGCAGCGTTCTTGATCACAATCTCTAGCTTCAGTGTTTGACTGTAATTAAGTAGCAGCTACCGTACATGGCTGGCAGTGTAAACCAGTTTATATTCTTATTAAAGAGCCACCTGAATCATGAAGACGAAGGGGCTCCTCATTGCTTTAATGCGTGTGCAATTTGTGATTTGCATTTTCTCTTCGTCAAGACATTAGCAGAACAACTTTAGGGAACAATTATTCCTAATCCAATTGACACAGTTTTTGGTGGTGTTGCTGGTTTAGTTAGATAGTTTTAGTTAGATGCTTCGATAGTTAGTTAGATAGTTAGTTATTCTTCTGCTGAAACACAGAAGGTGACCCTGATGAAACAAACCCGCTATGAAGCCTTTGTTGAAAAGAAGGCTGTATTGTTACTGCTTGCATCTTATGCATACAATATGGCCCTGCAGATCTCCCATCTTCATACTGAGCGTGCTTCTAATAAGGGCAGTGGCATGGCCCTGCAGATCTCCCGTCTTCATACTGAGCTCCCAGTGGTGCTCTTACAAAGCCCACCTTTCATCCTCTGCAAGAACAGGACTGGCTTGAAGTAACAGCCCCATCCTGATTCCCCACTGAGCAGAGTCTATAGCAGTGTCATGAATGGGACTGGAAAGGTCACTGTTACTGCTGTGCTGCAGTGGCATCACTAGGATTGACGGTACCCCTATACTGCACAATCTCATAACAATATGAGGAGCCTTAGGAGGGAAATTTACACAAACTGCCTTCTTCCCACCTTCGTTCATGTAAACCTACACTTACAATTAGATGTCGCTGTTTTATATCAGTTTCGTTCTGAAGGATTTATTTACTGCACAAATCAAACCCCTGCTGAAGCCACTCTTACCCTCAAACCATGCCTGTTATTATTGCTAAGTAGTGACAGATCTGAGAGGTTATGGATCACAGTGCTGCTGTATGGAGAGTCTAATTACACTGACGGGTGGGTTCAATTGTAAACTATGGAGGTGTGAACCGTTACCTGGTTTCACTTTGCTGTGGTCAGGACTTTGTTCTGGATGGGCTCCTCTTTAGTTAAGGGGCTGCAATACCAAGGTTCTTTAGAAATGCTTATTTTGTTTAGCATGTGCAGTATGGGCGCGGCACGGTGACGTGGTGGTTAATGCTGCTGCCTCACAGCTCCAGGGTTCTGGGTTCGATTCTGTGTGGAGTTTGCATGTTCTCCTCGTGTTCGCGTGGGTTTTCTCCAGATACTCTGGTTTCCTCCCACAGTCCAAGGACATGCTGGTTAGGTGGATTGGCCTCTCTAAATTGCCCCTTAGTTGCCCTGCGTCCCATCCAGGGTGTAGTCCTGTCTTGCGCCCTGTGTCTGCCAGGTTAGGCTCACTGCGACCCTCTGTAGGATTAAGCGGTTACAGATAATGGATGGATGGATCCATGTGCAGAATGAGGCAGTTATTGTGTTCTTATTCATTTCATATTACTGGGTAGTAACAAATATACATACTCCTATTGGCCAGGTATTAATCAGCATTAATTAGCTCTTAATAAATCATGAATAAGGCCTGCTTGGTCCAATATAGAACTTCACTTATCAAATTTAATATCTAGGGCCAGTATTTTTTTTTCTGGAAATTGACAAACATTACCATGGGATTTTAATCAATGAAATGTGCAGTTCACAAAGTAATGCTTCTTCCAGTTATTCATTCATTTGTACTTCAGAAATAATCAAAGCATGTTTAAAATCGCTAATTGGTCTGCTTCTATTCCTGAAAGCAATGGCCCTGGTACAGCAATAGCTGCGTGATGAAGCCACCCTGCCTCTTGCAATGTGCAATAGAAGACATTCTTGTTTCATGCCTTTTCTTGTAAGTGTCTGCTGACATTTCAGCTTGTGACAAAACCAGAGCCAGAGCGAACATCTTTGGAAATCAAAACTAATTGTCAGCTGGCTTTAAGAAAAGTAAAAAACACAAAATGTGGATGAAGGGCGAGCAAGTTGAATCCCTAACCCCTGCATGTCACTTTTAATAGAGCTGCAGTTGGAACCTAGTCTTCGTGTCTGATCGGATCAGATGATAAACTCTAACCTTACCCAGCCCTAAAATAAATCTTCAAACGCTCACCGTGTCAGTGAGAGAAAATGAAAAAAGCATGTATTACTTTATTACTGAATATTTCTATTGTTGGATGTATAACTTAAACCACAGCCAATTGTACATTGCTCAAAGTAAGTAAGAGTCTGCATACCCTAACATAAGAGGTATCTGATAGCACATCACTGTGATAGCACATGACTGTGACACTGGATCTGATAGCACATGACTGTGACACTGGATCTGATAGCACATGACTGTGACTCTGGATCAGATAGCACATGACTGTGACACTGGATCTGATAGCACATGACTGTGACTCTGGATCTGATAGCACATGACTGTGACTCTGGATCTGACAGCACATGACTGTGACTCTGGATCTGATAGCACATGACTGTGACACTGGATCTGATAGCACATGACTGTGACTCTGGATCTGACAGCACATGACTGTGACTCTGGATCAGATAGCACATGACTGTGACTCTGGATCTGATAGCACATGACTGTGACTCTGGATCTGATAGCACACGACTGTGACTCTGGATCTGATAGCACATGACTGTGACTCTGGATCTGATAGCACATGACTGTGACTCTGGATCTGATAGCACATGACTGTGACTCTGGATCTGATAGCACATGACTTTGACTCTTTCATTGAGACATATTGTGTAGGTGACTTCGGTACACATGCTCACTTCGGTTGGCATCAAACCTTCTGCTCAATTACAAATAGCATCTGACACTGAGGTCGTACTTCAGATTCCGGAAAGGAAATTCGCAGCGCAGAAATGAGCCATTAAGTGACAACGCATCAATCAAACACACCGCTGACTTGTGACCCCTGTCTGGGCCTGGCTTTATGACTTTCATATTTTTGAAGTTATAAAAAGAAGACAAGATATGACAGATGCTGCGCTTAGATAAAACACTTCGCCAGTTTAATTGTGACTGCTCAGGGAAGGGCCGCTGCTTTAATTGTGACTGTTCAGGGAAGGACCGCTGTTTTCAGAGCTAATTTAATTGTGTCTGCTCAGGGAAGGACCGCTGTTTTCAGAGCTAATTTAATTGTGTCTGCTCAGGGAAGGACCGCTGCTTTCAGAGCTAATTTAATTGTTACTGCTCAGGGAAGGACCGCTGCTTTAGTTGTGACTGCTCAGGGAAGGGCCGCTGCTTTAATTGTGTCTGCTCAGGGAAGGACCGCTGCTTTAATTGTGTCTGCTCAGGGAAGGACCGCTGTTTTCAGAGCTAATTTAATTGTGTCTGCTCAGGGAAGGACCGCTGTTTTCAGAGCTAATTTAATTGTGTCTGCTCAGGGAAGGACCGCTGCTTTAGTTGTGACTGCTCAGGGAAGGGCCGCTGCTTTAATTGTGTCTGCTCAGGGAAGGACCACTGTTTTCAGAGCTAATTTAATTGTGTCTGCTCAGGGAAGGACCGCTGTTTTCAGAGCTAATTTAATTGTGTCTGCTCAGGGAAGGACCGCTGCTTTAGTTGTGACTGCTCAGGGAAGGGCCGCTGCTTTAATTGTGTCTGCTCAGGGAAGGACCGCTGTTTTCAGAGCTAATTTAATTGTGTCTGCTCAGGGAAGGACCGCTGTTTTCAGAGCTAATTTAATTGTGTCTGCTCAGGGAAGGACCGCTGTTTTCAGAGCTAATTTAATTGTGTCTGCTCAGGGAGGGACCGCTGCTTTAATTGTGTCTGCTCAGGGAAGGACCGCTGTTTTCAGAGCTAATTTAATTGTTACTGCTCAGGGAAGGACCGCTGCTTTAGTTGTGACTGCTCAGGGAAGGGCCGCTGCTTTAATTGTGTCTGCTCAGGGAAGGACCACTGTTTTCAGAGCTAATTTAATTGTGTCTGCTCAGGGAAGGACCGCTGCTTTAATTGTGTCTGCTCAGGGAAGGACCGCTGCTTTCAGAGCTAATTCAGCACAATGCAGGAGGCTGTGTAGTCCAGTGGTTAAAGAAACAGGCTTGTAACCAGGAGGTCCCTGGTTCAAATCCCAGTTCAGCCACTGACTCATTGGGTGACCCTGAGCAAGTCACTTAATCTCGTTGTGCTCGGTCTTTCGGGTGAGGCGTTGTTGTAAGTGACTCTGCAGCAGATGCCTAGTTCACACACCCTAGTCTCGTATCTTGTAAAGCGCTTTGTGATGGTGGTCCACTGTGAAAGGCGCTATATAAAAATAAAGATTATTATTATTATATTATTTCAATGGCTGCCTGTGCCTTTTGCATCACATATACACACTTGGTCCAGTACAGTATTATTAAGTAATTGGTGCCTCTTGTGTGGGGTAGAAGGATTAGATGGTGGTTGAAGAAGCTCGCTATGCAGTAGAGTCATTAATACCACTTTGAAAGAGTCTGACTGGTTGGGTGTAATGTCACATTCAGAGAATGGATGGGTTGAAATGAAACACACAGAGTACAGAAGGGATTAGTAGCATCTTCTTTCCCACAGACTTGAACCGTCTTCATGCACTGAATACTTCTCCTTGGACAAAGGCAGCACGAAGGGTTCATTTAGCTGACTGTTACCCCACAGAACCTGGTGTGCTGGGCACTGTTTAAGTGACAAGGCAATGCATTTATCAAAATATTGCTAGTCCAAGCAACACAATAAAGTCACAGCTAAATCAATCACAGAGCTGTCGTCTGTATAAACATAGCTGATGTGAGTTTGATTGGATTGTATGTGAACTCTGATGAATAAAGTCAGCTCTCTGTAGGTTTGGGTATGGATATGATGTGCAAGGGAACAAGCACACAATTAGATCACTGGGGTAATTTAGAGAGTGTGTATGAACGTGCTGGAAGATTGAGACATGTTTCTTGGCAGCACGAACAAATTCTCAGGTGTAGTTTGGAGGTTTTGTTAGCAAATGTTTTTTTGCTTTCTTTAGTTATGCAGTTTTGTGTTTTTTTTATTTGCTTATGACAGAAAACTGTAGAGAATATGCATGCGTATGTGTTTTTTTTTGTTTTACCATGCTGTGATCAAGGCATACAGTAACATGTATAAGGGCCCTTTACACAAAGTTATTTGCATTAGTAGTAGTACATACACACAAAATAAATTAGCAAGTTACTGGTACGAGCTACATATTATATGTAGGTTTTGTAGTAGTCTGTTCAGTTTGTTCTTTATGTTATTATGTATTTATAGTAAAACCATTTATCATTTCGTTTTATTACAGTATATGTTTAGAAATGTAAAAAAGCACCACAATAGCTGAAGCTGTTTTCCATGTTGGCAAAGGAAGCTGTCATGTTTCAATGTCTCAGACCAGCTAACAGCATTACAATACAAACCATTAGATCTGTGGCAGTTTCAAAGACACATTGATCCAGAGACATGGCACAATAGTCAAAGACTTGGCGCTCACTGTGTGCTGACATTGGAGCGCTGTAACCTGTCAGCCTCAAGCGGAAATGCGCAATTTCACTGTGACAAAATTGAATTAAACCACCAAATTAGTCATACATATTCAGCGCTCCCCAGACACAATTAATATGAGTAATGGTAGGGACCCCGCAGCCTCTCTCTCTGTGTGATCGAGGTGAAAGCAAACAGACTGCTCATATTTAAAACATTCCTTCATATATTTTTATATTTTAAAGCGACTTCATGAATCCCTCATTACTTAATGCATGTGACTTCATGAATCCCTCATTACTCAATGCATGTGACTTCATGAATCCCTCATTACTCAATGCATGCGACTTCATGAATCCTTCATTATTCAATGCATGTGATTCGTGAATCCCTCATTACTCAATGCATGCGACTTCATGAATCCTTCATTATTCAATGCATGCGACTTCATGAATCCCTCATTACTCAATGCATGCGACTTCATGAATCCCTCATTACTCAATGCATGTGACTTCATGAATCCCTCATTACTCAATGCATGCGACTTCATGAATCCTTCATTACTCAATGCATGTGACTTTATGAATCCCTCATTACTCAATGCATGTGACTTTATGAATCCCTCATTACTCAATGCATGCGACTTCATGAATCCCTCATTACTCAATGCATGCGACTTGAAGGTTTCTCCTCGCTGTAGCTGAAAGCGGGGCTGTCTGGAAGACAGTGGGCTCACACTTGAATGCTTGTGGTTTTATGAAAGGTTTATTGGATTTTGCAGTCCCTTAAGGGGAAACCCTTTAAATGTCTTTGCAATTATAAGTCTAATAACACTTTCAGCTCTCGGACTGAGCCTTGACTTGACTAAGATAAGGAACTGCAAGTTGCTCAGTCAATACAAAGCTATTAATCTCTGTCACCTGGCTGTCACAGTGGCTCAGGGAAACAATGCCGTTTCTTGACCTGCATGCAGTCGTGTTGAGATTTTATTCAGCGTGTCGACATTCATCAGTGCAAATTCTGACACCTTGCAACTCACTTGAAGACTCTCCAGTTCTGTCCTTTTGAGACACTCTATAGATAGAAGTAAAGTTATTATTATTATTATTATTATTATTATTATTATTATTATTATTATTATTATTATTATTATTATTATTTACAGCTAATTCATATCTGAAGGATTCTCTTTTTGCTGGGTAAAGGGAACAAAAAAGCCAAACATGTAAATGTAATATTTTAATAATGTAACAGTACAAATATGCTGTTATTATTATCATTATTATTATTATTATTATTATTAGTAGTAGTAGTAGTAGTAGTAGTAGTAGTAGTATTCACTAGCCTCAAATACCTTTCCCCTTGGGTAGAATCTGAAGATGTTTTGGTTGTTTTCACAAATAACAATTTAACTGCAGAGAGGAGTGAGTCTGAATTGTGAACTTGCTCGTTTTGAAGTTCTGTGTTAATCACAAGATCACAAAAATATCTCTCTGCCTGAGAGGCACCAGGACATGACATCATGTACGTGCCGATATTCATTTTTGGTAGAAACAAGATAAAAACACAATCTGTGTATTGTTTTATGGTAATATATTTTTAGGTAAACAGTATATATGTTGTCTATTCTGATCATTCTTAGCAGTTAAAAATCAAAATCAGAAGTAATTCAGAGTAACTTAGTGTTATTAAGGAACTGTAAATTACCACAGTAGACACTCATTTCAGTAGAATCAAAACCTTAAAGGGAAAGTGGTTTTTGCCACAATGTTATTTTATTTTTGCATGCAGCAATAAAGTAAATATGCAATACTTCAGTAAGTAAATATGCACTGTTCTTAATTGTATGAGTGGCAGGATTTCTTTTTGTCTGTTATAGTTTACTAACCCCATCTCTCCCAGCTCCCCTCTCAGCGGTTTACAGAACGCTGGCTTCTCCAGGAGGTCTGAGAGAGTCATCTTTTTGTTTTCATTCGGGATCACCTAACCATAGCTCCTGACCTTGTCTGCTAGTTTCTGATTAATTGGATTTGATTTTAAATGACACATGTGCTGTGTCTTCACTTTCAAGCACTGGAGGCTTAGCTGTGCCCTCCTGGGGAGAGGGCAGGGGACAGGGGACAGGGGACAGGGACACAACATCTGGCTGTTAGTTAAACTGGGAGAGTGTTGAGATGCTAATGCCTTTTTATTAGATATTTCAAATCAATACTCTTGTGTGAGCAGACCTGAAGATCTTCATTGTCTTTAATGCAGTCCTCGAACGCAGCATGCCTCTGTGGAAAAACATATTATATATCGATCAGTGTAAACAGAATAAAACAGGAACGTTTTCAAAAGCGATGAGCTGCATTGTGATTTATCACACTGCCTCTGAAAAACAAAGTTCATTCGAAATGCATTTCTCCTTTTTTTTTTGGTTAAATGGATCAAACTTACAGTTATCCAATAATACAGCAATTCTTAGATTGCATTGTCCTCTAATTAAAGATGCTGGGTATTTGAATATGCACTCATCCCCAATCTGCCCTTAGTAAAGTCACATTTATGGGATCCACATTCAATACTGCTAGTCTTTTTCGTTTTAGACTCTTTTACTTGTTCTGTTTCTTATCTTAGTTTTTCTAATTTTACAATTAAACCATTTTTAAATGCCTGTTTTATTAAATTGTGTATTGGACTGTTTTTAATGGAATGGTGTAATTGTGGTTTTGAGTGTGAAGCGCTTTGGGGTCCTTGTGATGAAAGGCGCTATAGAAACGTGAATTGTAGTTGTTGTTGTTGTAGTATCCTTGTTGATCAGGGGAACGTTTCCTTTGGGAGTCACTGCTTGCTGTTCAGGTTCCAGATAGATTGGGCAGCAGGGACTGCTATCTCTCACATGTATGAAGGTGCTTTCGTTGCTGTAATGTCTGACATGACACAAGAATCCTTCACCTGGCCATCGTTCTGGTAATAAAGCTTCTCCGCCGGTGTGTACCCTCACCAGGAATGTTTCGAAGCATGCCTTTTTAGTACCGCTATAAAAGAGAAAAGAATCACTTATTCCCAGTGTCAGTGTTTTTAAACTTTTGATTTGTGCTTGATTACAAGTTCATCCCCAGCCTTGTAATCAAGCCATTACCTGTTATGTATTGCTCCCTGTCTGTTTCCACTGCACACACACACAGTTACTATCTCCCCCTCAGGGGCGCCTGCTTCTACAATTACAATGTATGCAAATGTGTGTCTGAGAAATGAGCTGTCCCTCCTCTTTGAGTCTTCTGCTGGGCTTCCACAAGAAAATACTGACTTATTACAATATTTTCTCTTTGTTATGAAACTGCATTACAATAATTAAGAATGATTTCTGATTTCAACAAAATTATACATTCTCACTTATTTAAATGAAGCAAACCATTGTAGTATGAACAAGGACTTATGAGCTATTTTATATGTTTTATAAAAATATGGTGTATAAGATTTACAATGTATGTATGAAAATGTGCTTGTATTTTATGTGTTCTGAATGCACTTGTCACGTTCCTCATACATACTTTCCTGGAGAAACGTTGTGTGGATTGGAAGTACATCCTTGTTGCCTGTCACTGGCTTCTTCTAATTACTAGCATGGCAATGTGGTGTACATGTACTGAAGCAAGGCAATGCTCTCTTCATCTCTTCAGAGACCCCAGGGCCACCCGGACAGCACACACTGCCAGTCAGCAGCTCTCCCTGGAGACCCCCAGCCCCCAGCCCCACCTCTGCCTCCATGACAGAGCCGACAGGCAGAGTCTCCCGCAGCTCAGAGGTTAGCACAGAACTGCACTTATCAAGGGGTTCAGGTCAATCAATAACCAGATCCTTGACAGTGCAGGATTCGCTGTGAATGCATGAAATGCCAATCATATCATCAAAGGACTGTACAAAACAAAACACTGATAAGCTATTTTCCACATGTCAAGAAGAGATATGCCTCTTACTGGCATACTGCATCAAATCTATTGTTACTCAACAGGCCACTGGGTCGTTCAGAAACCTTGAGAAGGCTCCTGGCTTCAGGCTGGGGCTGGGGGGTGGGGGATTCAGAGACCTGACTGTTGGCTAAATAAAGGAGAGGCCAGGTGATCTGGCCACTGTGATGTCATACTCCTAAGGAAACGTTTTCAGGCATGGAATGTTACGACATCACGATCTACAGGGCATCAGACAATATCTCTGCAGTGCAATCCCATGAACGCTGTATAAACCCTGTACATGTATTTGAGAAACATTGAAACTTATCAGCATGATTACCAATTAGACGATAAATACATATTGGGTCAAATGCCAAAAAATATAAAAAATGAACAAGCTACCCAAAAGTTCATAGTTGGTGTTGTAAATGTACAGTATTTCTGTTGTGAGAATTATATAGGTACCGCAGATGCATCGTGAGGATTATATAGGTACTGCAGATGCATCGTGAGGATTATATAGGTACCGCAGATGCATCGTGAGGATTATATAGGTACCGCAGATGCATCGTGAGGATTATATAGGTACCGCAGATGCATCGTGAGGATTATATAGGTACCGCAGATGCATCGTGAGGATTATATAGGTACCGCAGATGCATCGTGAGGATTATATAGGTACCGCAGATGCATCGTGAGGATTATATAGGTACCGCAGATGCATCGTGAGGATTATATAGGTACCACAGATGCATTGTGAGGATTATATAGGTACCGCAGATGCATCGTGAGGATTATATAGGTACCACAGATGCATCGTGAGGATTATATAGGTACCACAGATGCATCGAATGTTGCCGGGTCTTTGGTTGTAGGACAATGTACAGTAATACTGATCTGTGGTAACAATCTTGCATGCTTCGAACAGACCCCAGCTGTTAACCTGTAAGTTTGCTTGAACTCCAATGTACATACAATAGGGGCTGCTTCTTTTGATAGACGCTCCGTACTACATTTGGTGACATCTTAGACAGACTTTTCAATGAGCGTGACTATCGGTTTAGTTAGTCATCAACTCTCAATTGGAAGATGAATAAAAATACTGCAAGTGTTTCTTTGTGGAGATGTTCACAGAAGAGGGCTTAACCTCGTGGCATTCTGTACAACTCCACATATTGACCAGAGAGGCACCTGCCCTCCTGTGCTACATCTGCTTCATGGCTCATTTTATACAACAACACAAAGGTTGATTGGCCTGCCAGGCCTTTCACACAGAGCAGTGATTGACAGCAGCGCTGCCACGCGGAGCTCGGGGCAGGATCTTAATCCCAGGCCCTCTGAAGGAGCTCATAACAAAATTAACCTCAGTGGCATTGTCCTCATTGTGAGTACATTAAAACTCATTGTCCTCATCGTGACTACATTAAAACTCATTGTGACTACATTAAAACTCATTGTCCTCATTGTGACTACATTAAAACTCATTGTCCTCATTGTGATTACATTAAAACGCATTGTCCTCATTGTGACTGCATTAAAACTCATTGTCCTCATTGTGACTACATTAAAACTCATTGTCCTCATTGTGACTACATTAAAACGCATTGTGAATACAAAAAAAACTATTATATAGATACAGCAGCACCATTAAAAAAACATCTGAGCTAAGAATGTGATTCGTCTCCACATGAACGTAGCGTCAGTGTTATATAAATGTCATTCAGATTTGTGCTGCTTTAAGAGTCCAAACATATGTGCTAATGTTGTAGATCACACGGGAAGGGCAATGCTTTTCAGTTGATATTTATGCTAAATTGCAAGGGTGTCATTTGTTCTTGGTATCTGTAAATTAAATACAACTCCATTTCTTTTGCAAAGCCCTTGGTCCTTGGGTTACCCAGCACATTCCTCTCCAAACCATGGTTTTACCACTCAGAAAAAAAAACACAAAAAAAAAACAGATAGATTTTAGGAAACACTCAGCTGAGCCCAGCCCGAGCCAGCCTCTGTGCCAGCCCCTGAGCCAGCCCCTGAGCCTCTGAGCCAGCCTCTAAGCCAGCCCCTGAGCCCCTGAGCCAGCTTCTGAGCCCCTGAGCCAGCCCCAAGCCAACCCCTGAGCCTCTGAGCCAGCCTCTGAGCCCCTGAGCCAGCCCCTGAGCCTCTGAGCCAGCCCCCAAGCCAACCCCTGAGCCCCTGAGCCAGCCTCTGAGCCAACCTCTGAGCCAGCCTCTGAGCCCTTGAGCCAACCCCTGAGCCCCTGAGCCAGCCCCTGAGCCCCTGAGCCAGCTTCTGAGCCAGCCTCTGAGCCAGCCCCTGAGCCAACCCCTGATCCCATGAGCCAGCCCCCAAGCCAGCCTCTGAGCCCCTGAGCCAGCCCCCAAGCCAACCTCTGAGCCTCTGAGCCAGCCTCTGAGCCCCCAAGCCAGCCTCTGAGCCCCTGAGCCAGCCCCCAAGCCAACCTCTGAGCCCCTGAGCCTCTGAGCCCCTGAGCCAGCCTCTGAGCCAGCCTCTGAGCCAGCCTCTGAGCCCCTGAGCCAGCCCCAAAGCCAACCCCTGAGCCCCTGAGCCAGCCTCTGAGCCAGCCTCTGAGCCAGCCTCTGAGCCCCTGAGCCAGCCTCTGAGCCAGCCTCTGAGCCCCTGAGCCAGCCCCCAAGCCAACCCCTGAGCCCCTGAGCCAGCCTCTGAGCCAGCCTCTGAGCCCCTGAGCAGCCACTGCTCCCCGGGACAGAGTGCTGGTCAGCCAGCCTGACAACTAAAGCACAAACATCTTTCAGAAGAGAGAAATCCAGAGGGAAGGTTGTACCCTTTCTGCATATGTTATCGTGTTTACTGATATGAAATGTTAACAGAAAATAGACACGTAATAAAGTCAGAGAGAAAACTATGGCACAAACTCTTTTAATACAATGTAAGTAACAATAACAAGTCGTCTGGTATGGTCACATTACAAGCTCTTATATATTTATTTTAATTTTTTTTTTTTTTAATTAAATTTGAAAAGGGAAGGTGTTCCTTAAGGGTGCAGTGGATGGGGAGGTTAGTTGCTGTCATTTTTAACGGATGTGTCTGTCAGAAGTCAGGGGCCTGTGGAGACGCGATCTTGCACCAGGGAGTGATTTGTCTTCATGCAGGCATGGTGTCACATGCACACGTCTCAATTCTGTAGCCGGAGGGGGGTCCCGGGAGCTCTCCGCAGCAGGGGGGTGTGAAGGACCAGACAGCCTGGGGGAGATCCTCTCCTGAAGCTCGCATCAAGCCTCACCCCAAACCCAGTAACAGGGCATCTCAAACTTTTATTAGATCTCAGATGCAGTATATTATCAAAGGGAGTTTCATCGTGCAGTACAAAATGAGCTCCAAAAAACAGAAGGCCAGAATTATGCAAAATTTAAAAGGACAGCTTCACCCCCAGTGCACAGTTTAAAAAACATACAAAGTTTATCTCCACGTTGAGCAGGATCCTTACACTATGTTAAACAACCTGTGTAGTTTAAGACTAGTTTTGAAATGCTTTTTTCCAGCTCTAGCTGTCGTATTGCTCATTAAATGAATATAAACAGACAGACCTATAGCAAGAAAAGAGCTCATTAAATGAATATAAACACAGACCTATAGCAAGAAAAGAGCTCTTTAAATGAATATAAACAGACAGACCTATAGCAAGAAAAGAGCTCATTAAATGAATATAAACACTGACCTATAGCAAGAAAAGAGCTCATTAAATGAATATAAACACAGACCTATAGCAAGAAAAGAGCTCATTAAATGAATATAAACATAGACCTATAGCAAGAAAAGAGCTCATTAAATGAATATAAACCAAGCAGATATACATGCAGGAGGGAGCAGGGCATGTCTACGCAAAACTAGAACGAAGAAGCATCTGCTTTTAGAACAAATGTGTGAGAAATGAAAGGGCTGCAGGGACACGTCTGATGACAGGGGGTATCTTTAGCAGGAGGCTGCTAATGCAAACAGATGTCTAGCGAGTTTACAAAATAAAATGGAAATGAAATATATAATGAGAGCACTCAACCATGGAATGTGTAATAAACACGCGGTCATATTCAGCAGAACAAAGCACTTTAACCACTGAACCACACTGCCTCCTGCATTATTAGCATAATGCTTTCAGAAAAACGCACCCCCTAAAGTTAACAAACCACAAATATACAACAGACACAATTCAGGGGCTTGACGAGTATTAAATTGTTTCTAATTTGTTGAATTGATATTTTTTCTCTTCAGACTGCAGGAAAGTCAGAAGACTTTATGAAGTCAAGGACAGATTCTAATAACTTTTATAATAAATAAATAAATAAATAAAACCGCAAGGAAAACAGATCCCTATGTTGTCATAGAAACAGAGCAGTGATGAGGACTGGTGTCATATTTATTGTATTAAGATGACTAGTCTACAGAATAAGATTCCATCATGGTCACCCCAATCTACTCAAACTACACTTTGAATTATTTGCTTTTAATATGAATAGACAGAGACGTAACCATAGCAATCCACTTGATTCCTAGGAAATTTTGACAGCATTTAAATGTGTTTTTTAAAAATCAGTGATCTCACATCAAGTCTCAGTGGATGGTGTTCTGAGCTGGCACCAGTGAGCTCACAAACGAGTGTCCGTGGATGGTGTTCTGAGCTGGCATCAGTGATCTCACATACGAGTGTCAGTGCATGTGTTCTGAGCTGGCATCAGTGATCTCACATACGAGTGTCAGTGGATGGTGTTCTGAGCTGGCATCAGTGAGCTCACAAACGAGTCTCAGTGGATGGTGTTCTGAGCTGGCATCAGTGAGCTCACAAACGAGTGTCCGTGGATGGTGTTCTGAGCTGGCATCAGTGATCTCACATACGAGTGTCAGTGGATGGTGTTCTGAGCTGGCATCAGTGATCTCACATACGAGTGTCAGTGGATGGTGTTCTGAGCTGGCATCAGTGAGCTCACAAACGAGTGTCCGTGGATGGTGTTCTGAGCTGGCATCAGTGAGCTCACATACGAGTGTCAGTGGATGGTGTTCTGAGCTGGCATCAGTGATCTCACATACGAGTGTCAGTGGATAGTGTTCTGAGCTGGCATCAGTGATCTCACATCGTCTCAGTTGATGGTGTTCTGAGCTGGCATCAGTGAGCTCACATACGAGTGTCCGTGGATGGTGTTCTGAGCTGGCATCAGTGAGCTCACATACGAGTATCAGTGGATGGTGTTCTGAGCTGGCATCAGTGTAAATGTTAGTTTCTGAGCTGAGCTGACCCGACCTGACCAAAGAAATTACTTCATACAGCACAGATATACAGCAAGCTTACGTAATTTCCTTGACCAAATTTATTTCCCTAGCATGATGCATGGTATGAGGCAAAGCACATTTGCGTTTCTTCTTCACTTTACCTATGTCAGCAGAAACCCAGAAAGCAAGAAGTTACATTTAAGAACAATGCTATGAGTTTTGCTCAATTCTCACAGGCAGCAAAGCACTATACCCATGCATCACAAGGTCGAACAACAAGACTGGTGATTGCAAACTGCTGATGTACACCAGCTATGTACAGCTTCATTTTAAAACTTCATTAACCCTGCGTTGATTCAGAGCTTACATTAAACACAGGAAAATCACACCATGTTTACCGACAGTTTCAGTGATTTCTTTACCATTTAAATGGGAAGCATAAGTAACAGTAGGATAATGGAAAAGGAACAAAGGCTGATGAAACAATAAGAGCGTGTGCCATTTAACAGGAACAATGTGTGCACTGCCCCACAGAAGCTGCGTGCTTATCAGAAAAAGCCTGCGTGTTCCAATAGTGTGTTATTATGCGTTCTGTGACACTTACCTAAAGTTATTGCATGTCACTTTTAACAAAAGTAAATGGTTTTAGAACCAGTTTCAATTGGTTTGATTATGGTTTGTATATAGGCTCAAAACAGCTTATTAAGCAGAAACAAAAGTGTTATCTGTCCTGAGGACACAGCTGCACTCTATTATGAAAAGCCAGTCACTCCCTAAAGGCCAGGGCAATACATAGGCACAAATCCTTACACTGTCAGTGGTCTGTTGTCCTCAGTGGATATCCATGGGCACTGTATCCTCAACAATGGGAAAAGTACAGCAATTACAATAGTGTCGCTTAGACCAGGACAGGGACTTCAGGACAGGGATCACGGCAGCCTGTCAGCATGGCTCTGTCTAAATGAAATGCTACAGCCTGTAACTGCATCCTTCGGCTCCATACACGGCGAGGTGAGAATGTATATTGGAGCGAGACTCCACTGTTTAGGGAAAAGGTAGGGGTTTTTAAAATACTCCTCTCGTCATGTATCTTGTATCTTGTCATTTCTGGTCTTTTTATTGCTAGGCTGAATTCACTCTGGGTGTTAGTTTCATAGAGCTTTAACTTCACTTATTTCCTGCCACTAAAACAGTGGAAACCCCCAAGGCATGGGTTTATCTCAAGTGCTGCTCTGATCAGTGTTCAGAAAATAAAGGACACAAATAAAATGTACTTATAAACCACTCATCAGCGTGTCAATACAATTCTCACTTCTTATAATCGTTTGGCACTTTTAGTCCATCGGAAATCTCATCAGTCAGGTTTCACCACGGCGCTCGATTGCTGACATCGAGTTGCAGGCTTGCTGGAGATATCACACCCAATAATAGCTTGACCCATGGATCTACCTGGTGGAAATGATGAAGGCAGGTCTGCACAACTGGCTTCTGCTTTTCTCATTGTTTCTTATTTTGAACTGACATTAAAAAAGATGAATAAAATCACAGGATTCTATTCGTTCCTCTAATCTAAAAATCTAATCTGCTTAGCCACAGCCAGTTTGCCATTTGAGTTTAAGCAGTTAACCAAAATATGCAATTATAAATAAAAAAAAAATGCTGTGCAATTGTGAAGGTTATGAGGAAATGCAGTTATCATGTAAATGGGTTGCAGTGTGTGTTAATGTTAGTATGCTCCCAGACTACAATCAGAAATGCAAGACTTGTTCTTAAATTGGTACTCTGTAATTTATATTTATTACATGATCATTTTGTCTTTGCATGTTTGTTAGTATGAATTACAAAACACATTATAGATATGCACTGTTAAAAACAACCATAACCACAAGAAGAAATAAATTAAATGCAACTTGAAAAACCATATATATATGTGTGTGTGTGTGTGTGTGTGTGTGTGTATGTATATATGTGTATGTGTGTGTATATATATATATATATATAAAGAAAAGGTTTTTAAAAAATGTACACAAAAAGTTTAAAAGATTAGTATATATATATATATATATATATATATATATATATATATATATATATATATATATATATATATATATAATGTATTTTTATATATATACTGTATATATATACACACACATAGCCGACATTTAAAGAATGAAAGATTTAAGACATGTTGCATTTTTCTGATGCATTATGAGCATCAACAATTTACTCAAAGCATCCACTAGTGTTTTCTACTATTATAACAACCTTGACTTCCATAAAGAAGGAAAAACACTGATTGACATCGCTCGCATCACTCGATTTTCAAGGTGTGGTATCTGAAGCATAATCAGCAAGCACAGAGAAACATCATCTGTAATTGAGCCAGGACTGGAAGACCCAAAAAGCTGTCTAACAAGGATGAGCGATACTTGAAGATAATATCCTTAAGGAATAGAAAGAAGACAAGCGTTGAATTGACAACAGAACTGGCAGAAGGCACGGGTCTCACTGCCCATCCATCAATAGTCCAAAGCACCTTTGACTATTGTTACATAGTCCAATTTCTGTGTTCTTGTGTATATTTTAGATTTTTAGTCTTATTCCCCTTTCTTAACAGAGGTATTCTTACTGCAACACTTGAGAGCAGAGGGCCATGCTTGGCATTATATTCCTGGATAATGTTTCTGATTGAAAGTGTACAGTGCTTTTGCTTCTACTGTATTTCAGTACAGTTCAATAAGCGGCTTTTAAGATTTCAGTGTAATTTGCTGAGAAGGAATCTGTGTGTTAATGCTAATAAGGTCACTTCTAGTTGCTGGGGTCACTTTGAGCTCCTCTGCTAAAGGCACGGCCTGCCTTCGTTGGAACTAAAGCTTCCACTGATTATCTAATTGATACAATTTTCTCTTTTGCTTCTGATCTTTTTGTGGTTCAGCCTCAATCAGCCTGTAGCCTTTGCTTTATTCGTTTCACCTGTGTGAGTCCAGAGTTTAGAGGATCTCATGATTTTAACAGTCACTTCTTGTCAGTTGTTTCAGGTTCAGCAGACTGTAAAATAGAACATGTCTATTGATCACAATACATATTTCATTTGTTCTATTTGTCTCATTGCAAAGAGTGTGCAGTTGGCTTACTCCTCAGTCTGAACCATACAGCGGATTACATTTCAGAAAATAAAAAGGAGAATAAACGGCAGTCTCAGAGGACGGGTGTTTGCTTAACAAATTGCAAGCAGATAGCTGCAAAATGGCTTTAAAAGCAAGTCTGTATAAATAAGTCAGTACAAAGTTGTTTTTCTTTCCTATATTGATCCCTCGCTATGTTCTAATCTGGACCGATCTGTTATCCCTGCCCCAAAGATGTAAAAGTACATCATTTTAATTGCTCTCCCATCGCTCTAGGAAAAGCTTACAGGAGAGTTTTAAAAGCCTTTGGATATCTGCTACTGAAATCCTCTTTATTACTGTACACCCCATGGCAGATCAACAGTATCTTTGAATTGTAAATATATATTTAAGTATTCTGCCCATTAAAACCTGCAGCCCTGATTCAACTGGAAGGGTGATAGGTGGTGTAGTCTGCTAATGCACCAGGCTTTCCTGTGTTTGGTGGTGTCAGGTAAGTGGTGTAGTCTGCTAATGCACCAGGCTTTCCTGTGTTTGGTGGTATCAGGCAAGTGGTGTAGGCTGGTAATGCACCAGGCTTTCCTGTGTTTGGTGGTGTAGTCTGCTAATGCACCAGGCTTTCCTGTGTTTGGTGGTGTAGTCTGCTAATGCACCAGGCTTTCCTGTGTTTGGTGGTGTAGTCTGCTAATGCACCAGGCTTTCCTGTGTTTGGTGGTATCAGGCAAGTGGTGTAGGCTGGTAATGCACCAGGCTTTCCTGTGTTTGGTGGTGTAGTCTGCTAATGCACCAGGCTTTCCTGTGTTTGGTGGTGTAGTCTGCTAATGCACCAGGCTTTCCTGTGTTTGGTGGTGTAGTCTGCTAATGCACCAGGCTTTCCTGTGTTTGGTGGTGTCAGGTAAGTGGTGTAGGCTGGTAATGCACCAGGCTTTCCTGTGTTTGGTGGTGTAGTCTGCTAATGCACCAGGCTTTCCTGTGTTTGGTGGTGTAGTCTGCTAATGCACCAGGCTTTCCTGTGTTTGGTGGTGTCAGGTAAGTGGTGTAGTCTGCTAATGCACCAGGCTTTCCTGTGTTTGGTGGTATCAGGCAAGTGGTGTAGGCTGGTAATGCACCAGGCTTTCCTGTGTTTGGTGGTGTAGTCTGCTAATGCACCAGGCTTTCCTGTGTTTGGTGGTGTAGTCTGCTAATGCACCAGGCTTTCCTGTGTTTGGTGGTGTCAGGTAAGTGGTGTAGTCTGCTAATGCACCAGGCTTTCCTGTGTTTGGTGGTGTAGTCTGCTAATGCACCAGGCTTTCCTGTGTTTGGTGGTGTAGTCTGGTAATGCACCAGGCTTTCCTGTGTTTGGTGGTGTCAGTATGGCCCTCAGCTGGCAGTAGACCACGTCACCAATCATCACTTTGCTCGTTTGTACAAGATAAGCGGCAGGGGTGGCTGATCAGAACTGCCACAGATCACATGACAGTATTGACAACATGTGAATGTGTCCCAAATACAGCCATGATATACATGTGGGATTGAAAGCAGTATAGTGCTTTAAAAGGCATACTGCAGAATGCTAAGACACGTTTCTTCTTGTACCTTGGATTTCGAGTTTATTGAAACAGGCAAAGAATTGATTATCAATGCACTCCTGTTATTGCTACGAGGTATGACAGTAGCGGTAGCAGTAGGCTGAGGACTGGAAGTGAAGCAGCAAGCAAGCTACAGAGAGAACTCAGCAGTAATTGTGTTTGAATCTTAAGGTTATTTCACCCTGGATTACAAACTAGAAACCACAATACACTGTAAAAATACAGCAGTGGATTACTGTGAACAATTTAACAGCAAATGGAGTTAAAAGAACAGCCTGGGTTTGTGAGGTAGGATAGATAATTCAGTTTCTTTTTCTACTAATTCTACTGGTGTGAGAGGTCTTCTGTCAGACTGACTTCACCCCATTCGTTTGATGAACAGGGAATGCAGCAGCACTGTCCTATTCAGCACACTGCACCATATAAAACCTCATTCTCTGGACAATGCAATACAAATACAAGTATAAGGAAATAGATATGAAGAAAACACACAAAGTAATGAAAATAAAAGAGAGAGAGGGGGAGATAATAGAGAAGCAGGAGAGAGCAGGGAGGAGGAACACGGTAACAAACCATCAGGAATACAGGAGAAGCGGGAGAGGGCAGAACAGGAGAGCTGGGATCAGATCCAGGGAATCAGCCGTGTGACATGCAACAAATAACGTGATGTGTCACTAACATTAATAAAGTGATGTGTTTCTAATATTAATAAAGTCCCTTTGGGTAGGTGTTGCCAACCCCCCAGATCTATTTATCAGGTCTGGGCTTCCCAGTAATACTGTGTAAAGCTGTTCTTCATTGTTTACTGTGCAGTGTTTAGTATGACAACAAAGCAAAGCATGGGGACCACAGTAAACTGAACAGACTATAACTAAAATAAACCTGCAAGAGTGATGTGCAGATTATAACCATGGGGAACCTGCAAGAGTACTGTGCAGATTATAACCATGGGGAACCTGCAAGAGTACTGTGCAGATTATAACCATGGGGAACCTGCAAGAGTACTGTGCAGATTATAACCATGGGGAAACCTGCAAGAGTACTGTGCAGATTATAACCATGGGGAAACCTGCAAGAGTACTGTGCAGATTATAACCATGGGGAACCTGCAAGAGTACTGTGCAGATTATAACCATGGGGAAACCTGCAAGAGTACTGTGCAGATTATAACCATTGGGAACCTGCAAGAGTACTGTGCAGATTATAACCATGGGGAAACCTGCAAGAGTACTGTGCAGATTATAACCATTGGGAACCTGCAAGAGTACTGTGCAGATTATAACCATGGGAAACCTGCAAGAGTACTGTGCAGATTATAACCATTGGGAACCTGCAAGAGTACTGTGCAGATTATAACAATGGGAAACCTGCAAGAGTACTGTGCAGATTATAACCATGGGGAACCTGCAAGAGTACTGTGCAGATTATAACAATGGGGGAACCTGCAAGAGTACTGTGCAGATTATAACCATGGGGAACCTGCAAGAGTACTGTGCAGATTATAACAATGGGGGAACCTGCAAGAGTACTGTGCAGATTATAACCATTGGGAACCTGCAAGAGTACTGTGCAGATTATAACAATGGGGGAACCTGCAAGAGTACTGTGCAGATTATAACCATTGGGAACCTGCAAGAGTACTGTGCAGATTATAACAATGGGAAACCTGCAAGAGTACTGTGCAGATTATAACCATGGGGAACCTGCAAGAGTACTGTGCAGATTATAACCATGGGAAACCTGCAAGAGTACTGTGCAGATTATAACCATGGGGAAACCTGCAAGAGTACTGTGCAGATTATAACCATGGGAAACCTGCAAGAGTACTGTGCAGATTATAACCATGGGGAAACCTGCAAGAGTACTGTGCAGACTATGCGATGGCCGTTCCTGCTGTGTTTTGCAACGCCCCCCTCCACACCCGCTTCTAATCAGTGAGCTGGAGGAGCAGCCCTGCCAGGCTGCTGAACTCCGGGCTTGGCACATTATTTCAGGATGAATATCCTGGAGCTGCAGGGATAATTGGGATTTCTACTTTGTTTTAAGGATGCATTAATAAGCATCTATAAACACATATTACTGAGGCCTGTAACAATCTTATCACTGCACGCTGTTTGTGGAAAGTGTTTTAAAATGTTTCTTTTTGAGCACTCTAGTTTATTATTGGTTTTATAACCCTGTATTACTATAGTATATTTACAGAGGGTTTACCCATTTGTAACAGATTTGTTGGCTCAGTTACAGATTCAATCCAGGCTTCAGCGCTGGTATTCAGTCATCTTTAGGGTTATTTTCTTTAGAGTTGCCCAATAAAAAAAAAGGTTAGCAAATAATCGAGTGGTTGGTCTTTTGGCCTTTTGGTTATTTATTATTTTCAGCTCTGATGGAATCCTTGGTTTACAATAACAAAGTAAGATGACCTCATCAAATCATTTACACACAAAGCAGTTGGTGTGTCTGCTGTGTGTATGTTGGGATCTATGCACTAATGTTTCTTTGTTAATGTTTCTTTGTTTCCCTCTCATTTCATACAGATGTGTTTGCTTCAGGCTGTTTTTCTCTCGACTCGTCCAGGAAGGAGATGACCAGATAAAAACAAGCGGGGCCCTGAAAGAAGCAGCGGGCCGTTGCGTCTTCTCATTAGAGAGGGAGAGCAGCGCTTGCTCAGGCTCACAATGCCAGCAGACCTTTTCCTAATTGCACATTCTATCTGGCCTGTCGCGAGCCTCCGCCCCGCAGAGAAGAAAGACATTTCAAGATTACGAGGCAGGATGGGACGGAGCAGCCACTTCGCGCCTGTCCTGGCGCCAGAAGCGGCACAACAGAGTCTAATTAGAAGCTGAATGATTTGCTTCCCATAGTGCACTGCGGGGGAATTCAAATGACTCTATTTCTTTTGTTTGGCTTTTTTTAGCTGGTAGCTCTCAGTTTAATGCATTCTTATTCACAGGTAGGCAACAGGGAGCCTTCTTTAGTCATGTAATTGCTTTGTAATTTTTTAATTCTTTTGCCCTAAAGGTGTCGCTTACTAGGATATTAATGGCTTACTTCATAGTGCATATATTCTATTGTCTGCTCAATTATATTAATATTGCTGTAGTGTTTTACACTGGTCAGTAGAGCCTGAGTCTGTGTTTCAGACGATAGTGTTAGGCAGTTATTGATATTAGAAAGTCAAGCACTCTGAGTCTGTGTTTCAGACGATAGTGTTAGGCAGTGATTGATTTGAGGCAGTCAAGCACTCTGAGTCTGTGTTTCAGACGATAGTGTTAGGCAGTGATTGATATGAGGCAGTCAAGCACTCTGAGTTTGTGTTTCAGACAATAGTGTTAGGCAGTGATTGATTTGAGGTAGTCAAGCACTCTGAGTCTGTGTTTCAGATGATAGTGTTAGGCAGTGATTGAAATGAGGCAGTCAAGCACTATTCCGGTCACACCTACTGTAGGGTGTTTATGTAACAGACAGGACCCTTGTTATTAAAGGGAATACATTATCTTATAAAAAACCATCATTGTTTCCTTTGTGAGCTACTCTTCGGAAACAATCAAGAACAACCAGGTTTACCAAACTCCTGTAATTGCCAAGTCTGTTGTTCACATGGGGCTATGTGAGGATTGGAGTTCATTTTATTCCAATAATGTCTTAATACCAGAAGAGTATTCCTAGTTTTGCATTTGAGATATCAAAGCTTTCGCAGGCAGGTCATTAAACAAGATCCACTAATTTACCCCACAGCTGCTGTGGAAATGATTGCTGTCAGTATATCTGAGGGTCATTCTGGGTCCCTTCACAGGCATGCTCTACCAGTCTAACAAGCTCTTTCAGAGACAAGCGAGTCTTGCAGGGCCCTAATGATGGGTAATTAGGCCATTTCCAAACATCCCTGACCTTTCAGCCACTCAATCCAGTTTTCAGATAGCAATTCAAATGTGCTAGTCAAACATTTCCAACACAATTCTCCCTCGGAGCCAGTTAGAGGTGCACACAGGTCGAGTGTTGGGTCATGAATCTGAGTCAAGGTTCTCACTGGACCGCTCTCTTTGATTGGAAGCGTTGGGACTGGGCCTCTGCCAGGGAGTTTCTGCCTCAGTGGCAGACGCTGTCAGGGACGGCGTCACCCAAAGCAGGGCAGAGTCGAGTCCTAATGTGTGGAAAGCCAATTAGTCAGCTTCAGTGATCAGCCCCAATGCCACTGCATCACTGGCAAGGTCTACTGAGGCTTAGAGACTCACACAAGTGCTGAGAGCAAATCCACCTATTCGCACTCCGGAAAGGTTCATCTGATAGGAATTCAATAGGAAAACATGCGTCCATATTGGTTCAATATTATTATTATTATTATTATTAGTAGTAGTAGTAGTAGTAGTAGTATTTTGCTGCTTCTAAGAAACTGCAATGGAATAATACGAAATATACCAAGTTACTAAAAAGCTTCTGAAATACAAAGTTTATAAAACTCTGAAAAGAGTTTAAGCTTTCAGTGTCAGCCCCCTCTAACTGGAACAGTTACCGGAGGATATCGGACTGCCAGCTCAATGTGTGTGCATTGCAGACTGGGTACATGTTTGACTCAATACAGACAGTATCAGATGTGGAACTAGAGGTCATTCCATCGCCCTTAACATAAAGTCCATTTGCATTGTAATTTCAGTTTCCCATGCTTTACCAGATAGTTATCTGTGATTTTGACATGCATGCACACACTTAATCACACAATAATGTCAGTATTATTTGTCCTATGTTTAGTACAGCTATCCTTTAACTATAGTATACCAAAGGTCACTTACATAAGGACAAGACTGATCTGCCACAGGACTGGCAGCCTCCGACCCAGGGAAAGAACAAGCGACTTTCACTGAAGCTGAGTCACACAGCCTTTCACACAAGTAATGAGACGACGTCTGTTTCCGAGGGTGGGCGTTAGTATATTAAAGAAATCAAATTAGTGGGGGGAAAGAAACAGAACTGAGCGCTCCTGAGCTAAATGTTTATTTGTGATGGATAACTCACATTCTGCATTATATTGAGTTGCGTAATGCTGTTGAAATGGCACTGGCTTTAAGAAGCAAAGCAGCAGCTGAAATTTGGTCTTTGTCATTGATCTGCTGCAGGAGAAAGCGAGGACCCAAGAGAGGTCATCCTGCTAATGTCTTTGAATTTGTTCAATACCAGGACTTACTCTCCCAGTTTTACAGGATTCATCAGGGTCTCTGCGCTATAGTTTAGCACTCTGCTTTTTTTATTTGTTTGTCTTGTTTTTTAAATTATTGTTGATAAGCACAAATCAGATATCTCCGTATCTCTGTCTCTCTTTCTCTGTCTCTCTGTCTCTCTCTCTCTGTCTCTGTGTCTCTGTGTCTCTGTGTCTCTGTCTCTCTCTCTCTCTCTGTCTCTCTCTCTCTTTCTCTGTCTCTCTTTCTCTGTCTCTCTGTCTCTCTCTGTTTATTTCTGTCTCTCTCTCTCTCCCTCTCTCTTTCTCTGTCTCTGTCTCTCTCTCTCTGTCTCTTTAAGGTTAATCAATAACCATGTTTTGCTTGTAGACAATTACCCAGAAATATTATGCTGTACCACTGCAAGCAGTGTGCCTGATTCCAAATTCTCTGCTCATGAAGACTGCAGCCCTGGCTGTGCGATTGCTATGTATCTTCTGCTCATGAAGACTGCAGCCCTGGCTGTGCGATTGCTATGTATCCTCTGCTCATGAAGACTGCAGGCCTGGCTGTGCGATTGCTATGTATCCTCTGCTCATGAAGACTGCAGGCCTGGCTGTGCGATTGCTATGTATCCTCTACTCATGAAGACTGCAGCCCTGGCTGTGCGATTGCTATGCATCCTCTGCTCATGAAGACTGCAGCCCTGGCTGTGCGATTGCTATGCATCCTCTGCTCATGAAGACTGCAGCCCTGGCTATGCGATTGCTATGCATCCTCTGCTCATGAAGACTGCAGCCCTGGCTGTGCGATTGCTATGTATCCTCTGCTCATGAAGACTGCAGGCCTGGCTGTGCGATTGATATGTATCCTCTGCGGCTGCAGCCTGGTGACACCAGCTGCTCTCAGGCTCATCCAGTGAGTTTGAATGCGGCCGGGTCAGCCCTCAGAACCCAGCCAAGGCAAACACTCCTAACAATTCCATACAGCAGGTATCATTTCATCAGCAGGGTTGTGAGGGGTGATGTTAAAGCCCTGGCTGCTTTGAGTGAGTCCATCAGGGCTCTGAATTATCCCAGCTGCTTTGAGTGCGTCCATCAGGGCTCTGAATTACCCAGGCTGCTTTGAGTGAGTCCATCAGGGCTGTGAATTACCCAGGCTGCTATCACCGAGTTCATCAGGGCTGTGAATTACCCAGGCTGCTATCAGTGAGTCCATCAGGGCTGTGAATTACCCAGGCTTCTATCAGCGAGTCCATCAGGGCTCTGAATTACCCCAGCCTCTCTGGAAGGACAGTGTTGGAGGAGGCTGCTATTGATCTTGGGTTTCATTTCCACTGCTGAGCTGCCTCAAATACAAGAACAAGAACTAAACTGAGAGAGTGTGTGCAATAGATTAGGCTTGGGAGAGCTGACCAAGCCAGCCAGGCATTGATTCTCACACTTGTTGTTTTTTGTATTTGATTGATGAGGTGCTTGGTGTCTGTCTGAACAACAGTCAGTCCCCACGTCCCTGTGTGAGTGAGGGCCGGGCTCAGTGAGAACAATTGCAACAGGAGGCCTCCAGTCACACGCGCTTCATTGACTCTGCTGTTTACAAGCTTCTCTCTCTGCTCAGCAGGTGGGCATCTGCAATTAAACCCGGCTTGAACGCGTGTGCTTAAATCTGTGAAGGTAATCGAAGAGCATGTTCAGAGTGCCTCCTCCTGGAGAGGAATCAGCGTCACTGCTGCCCTGTTCGATACTGCCACACATTGTGGAGGGGGGTTACTCGGAGGAACAGCTAAGGAATCACGCAAACCTAAACTAGAATGCTGGCTCAAATCCCCTGTATTGTTTTTTTCATTTTGAGCGACACGTTCTGTTCCTGTCCTTCTTGGATATTTATCAGGCTTCTGGTAAGAAGACTGTTGAACTTGAATGAGATTGGATAACACGTTATCATCCACTTAACTAACATGCTTTGCTATCCTATAATCATGTGGTCGTGTTCAGCGTGGGGAGTATGGAGCTTCACACAGAAACACAGCTGAGTGTAGAGCTTCACACAGAAACACAGCATGGGGAGTGTGGAGCTTCACACAGAAACACAGCTGAGTGTGGAGCTTCACACAGAAACACAGCGTAGGGAGTGTGGAGCTTCACACAGAAACACAGCTGAGTGTGGAGCTTCACACAGAAACACAGCGTGGGGAGTGTGGAGCTTCACACAGAAACACAGCGTGGGGAGTGTGGAGTTTCACACAGAAACACAGCGTGGGGAGTGTGGAGCTTCACACAGAAACACAGCGTGGGGAGTGTGGAGCTTCACACAGAAACACAGCGTGGGGAGTGTGGAGCTTCACACAGAAACACAGCGTGGGGAGTGTGGAGCTTCACACAGAAACACAGCGTGGGGAGTGTGGAGCTTCACACAGAAACACAGCGTGGGGAGTGTGGAGCTTCACACAGAAACACAGCTGAGTGTGGAGCTTCACACAGAAACACAGCGTGGGGAGTGTGGAGCTTCACACAGAAACACAGCGTGGGGAGTGTGGAGCTTCACACAGAAACACAGCTGAGTGTGGAGCTTCACACAGAAACACAGCGTGGGGAGTGTGGAGCTTCACACAGAAACACAGCGTGGGGAGTGTGGAGCTTCACACAGAAACACAGCGTGGGGAGTGTGGAGCTTCACACAGAAACACAGCGTGGGGAGTGTGGAGCTTCACACAGAAACACAGCGTGGGGAGTGTGGAGCTTCACACAGAAACACAGCTGAGTGTGGAGCTTCACACAGAAACACAGCGTGGGGAGTGGGGAGTTTCACACAGAAACACAGCGTGGGGAGTGTGGAGCTTCACACAGAAACACAGCTGAGTGTGGAGCTTCACACAGAAACACAGCGTGGGGAGTGTGGAGCTTCACACAGAAACACAGCGTGGGGAGTGTGGAGCTTCACACAGAAACACAGCGTGGGGAGTGTGGAGCTTCACACAGAAACACAGCGTGGGGAGTGTGGAGCTTCACACAGAAACACAGCTGAGTGTGGAGCTTCACACAGAAACACAGCGTGGGGAGTGTGGAGCTTCACACAGAAACACAGCGTGGGGAGTGTGGAGCTTCACACAGAAACACAGCTGAGTGTGGAGCTTCACACAGAAACACAGCGTGGGGAGTGGGGAGCTTCACACAGAAACACAGCGTGGGGAGTGTGGAGCTTCACACAGAAACACAGCTGAGTGTGCAGCTTCACACAGAAACACAGCGTGGGGAGTGGGGAGTTTCACACAGAAACACAGCTGGTGTCATCAGTGTAAAAGTGTAAAGGACAAGGGCATGTTGCCTTTATACAGATAAGAAGAATGAGACGCACTGGAAGGTATCTGGTAACCAAGGCAACTGACGAAGTAAGACAGTGGAGCCTGGATAGCATTGTTAGGTTGTATATCAGAGCAAATCTGAATATTTCTGCTTTAAGTGAGTGAAGAGGCCCCAGCAAGGGCTTTAGTGGACAGTAGAATACATCAGAATTAAGCTGAAACATGGCGAATTAAATTTAATAATAATAATAATAATAATAATAATAATAATAATAATAATAATAATAATAATAATAATAAAGTGTTGCACGTCAGTCACAAAAAATACATTATTAACAAAAACAAATAGATGGTGCAGGACCGAACTAGAACAGGCCCACCATGAGACAGATTGGCTTTGCAGTGAAAGGGTTAACAGAGTGCTTGCTTGTACTGTTAGGATTGCAGAGTATAAATCCACTGAGGCTATGGGAGGCTTTGTAACACCCTGGGGAGGAAGCACAGCAGCAGTGATGGGCTGCACCACCTCATCTCGTTTCATTACCCAGGCGGGGGAAAACCAATGTCTGCTTTCACCAATACAGCCCTGCATGGCTTAACTGGGAGCTCTCCAGAAACGTGTGAATACCTGCTGTTAGATGTCCAAGCTGTTATCAAGTCTGTGACAGAGAGCCAGGTGTTTCCACACGAAGTGGAGGCGCCAGGAATCTACAGCACGGAAAGGTTTGTTTGTTATTTAACACAAGCTAATGAATAAAGCACAGCGTAACTGATAGGCAGGGTGTGGAGGTCAAACCCAGTCTTCGTTTATTAAAAAGAACCACAGAACCAAGCCTTGCAATCCCTGTGTGGGGAATTATTAGGGTTCAGAGAAGATTGCTTCCATCCGCCCTCCTTCTACCTCCTACAAGCCCAGGCCTGAGGAGCTCTGGATAATGAATGGTCATGTCAGTGCCGGACAGGGATCAGTCTAGTGGATTCACTTCACCGCAGGTCACTCATCGACATCAAAACCGAAGCACTAAATTAAGAAAAGCCCTCTCTACACTGACAGCAGAGAGAGGAGCCTGGGCACAGCGTGCGGCTCTTAAACGAGTGAAAGTCATTAGATAAACGAACAAGGAGAGGAGCAGGGTGCCATAGTGGGAGAGTGCAGGCAAAGCAGACCTGGGTAACAGTGACAAGAGAAAGTTCCTAAACAGCCAATTAGCAAAGCAGACCCTTCAGCATAGTGAGATGTGTGTTAAGAGCGCCGCGGCTTCATTACCTTCCTATCTAATTAATATGCAGAGGCTGCTGATCACCTCGTAATTAGGTAGTGTGGCTGCATCTCCTGCTGCCTGCTCTGGTGCTGGAATGACTAACATCATTAATATCTTGGTTGGTGCATCAATGAGTCTGGGGATTGCAAAAACCTCGGTCTGGCTGAACTCAGAGCTGCTTGAGGTAATTATAGAGATAATACCTCAAAAGGAGCTGTTTGCTGCCTTTAAATCCAGTTTTCCTGCTAATTGCTGTAAATAAAAAGCCTAGAATGGCTAATTAACTTTTAGCTGCTATAATCAAATGAAAAAACGCTACAAAAAAATTCAGAGATATTTCCCTCAAGAGCTGATACTTAGACTTCCCGCGGAGGAGAAAATACTACCAGGAACACATTTTTTGAACACAGAGTTTAAAGATAAAAAAAGGCTGGTTCATACTAGAAAAGCTGTGCAGCTTCACTCTGACCATGCTGCAAATGTGGACATTTTTCAACAATATCCAGCCCAATGCAATTTCAGGTGGCAGACACGTGAGGAAAGACTGACGTCAAAAAGACTCAGTGTGGATGATGTCAATCCGACCTGTGCACAGGCCAGAGGCCCTCGACTCCAACCAGAAATGATAAGAACATAAGACACCCAGATCACATCAACACAAAGACAGTTTGAATACCTGATCCTCTCATGACAGTGTGTGCATGGCAGGGAGTCTGACATCATCACAAAGACAGTTTGAATACCTGATCCTCTCATGGTCATAGCAGTGTGTGCATGGCAGGGAGTCTCATATCAACACAAAGACAGTTTGACTACCTTCGCCCCCCAGGGGACCTATTTTTTAACTTGTCCCGGCAGAGGGGTAGGAGTCCAAAGTCTAGCTGCAATGTGAGGAAAACCCATTTCTTTTCAATCGCCTTGTATTTTTCTTCAATAAACACTTCACTGTTTACATTAATGGTATTCCTGAGCAATCTGCTGGATTCTAGTACCTCAATTGTGGATGATCTCCTGCTATGTTTTCAACAATTTTACGTAGAGTCTTTACAGTTTTTGAAAGGTTATTGACTTTTATTTTAGTGTTGTTATAATCTTAAGTCTACTCTGTGCACATCAGCATTCCACTATACAGTAATTCAGCACATCTGCTACATCTGCTTCGATATATGATCACGACACGAGTAAATTATAAAGACAACTATTTTAGGGTCCCTAGAGAGTAAGACCCCCCCCCCATGAAAAGCTAGCTCTGCCCCTGGCCAGGACCATACGTGAAGAGGTCTGTTTGTCTTTCTAATTTAACACAAGTTAACATTTGCATTCAGGCAGCTGCATATAATAATGCTTGGCAGTTCTGAGTCAGTCAGGGCGCATTACCATTAATCACGATTAAGCAAAGCTTAGTGCTTGTCACATGAATATTTACAGTTTGCAGGCACAATCAGTACTGTAAATTCATAAATCATTGCGCTGGATTGAACAATTTATGGCTGTTTTATTATTCATGATTTTCCTACATTTTTCCACATCTCTCTCGGTAAATCCCCACCTCCCTTTCAATCCGACCTGTGCACAGGCCAGAGGCCCTCGACTCCAACCAGAAATGATAAGAACATAAGACACCCAGATCACATCAACACAAAGACAGTTTGAATACCTGATCCTCTCATGACAGTGTGTGCATGGCAGGGAGTCTGACATCATCACAAAGACAGTTTGAATACCTGATCCTCTCATGACAGTGTGTGCATGGCAGGGAGTCTGACATCATCACAAAGACAGTTTGAATACCTGATCCTGATCCTCTCATGACAGTTTCCTTCTTATTCACTCTCAAGAAGTCCAGGCAAAGGGATTTCAGCAGACAGAAGATCAGCTTTGACAGAGCTGAGGCATCAGAAATCTTTGTACCCTCAGGTCACAGAAATGCAATCATCACTGGTGCTTTCAAGTGTAATGATCAGGGATCCTAGTTTTCCGCAATAAAAGAAATGCAATTCTCTGATAAAAAAAAAAAAGAAAAATCCATGTTATTTTGTTAGTAAAATAAAAGGGCTAAAAATGAGTTTTCCCTGCCACATTATAAGACACACAAACAGTACTACTGAGTAACAGTTAACACAGGAAGTATTTATTGTTGTTCTTGTTACACTTACACTTGGAAATGTCATCAGACACCATGGATAGAATTTAGAATGGCAGGGAACAGCATTCTTATGTTCTTAATGTATTGACTCTCCTCATGGTGGGTTAAGATCCACATTGATTGGATTGAAATGTCTGGTATCCACCCCCCCAGTCTAAGAGCAGGTGTTGAACAATATTCCAGGGAATGAGGAGTTCCCTAAAGGGGAGTGATGATGAATGTGGCTGCAGCCCCAGCGAGTGGTACAGGATGATAAATAGCATTGTGTTCAGGTCAACAGTACTGGATGTCTTTATTGCCAGCCGGAGCCCTGCGTTAACCTCACTGCTTCCATTGGAAATACAGTGTCCCACAGAGACCCCCACTAATGAAACAATGACACCTAGCGCTACGAAGGGAAGCGCAGCCTGATTCACAGAACCGCCATCCTGGAAGTGGAAAGAGGAATGACGAGGTTTCCAGTTATTATTCAAAGTGCTTCATTGTGAAGGGGAGAGGGACTGGGCAGCTCAGAGGTGCCTGCATGTTCCCTCCTTGCCCCACGCGTGAGCTGTACCTTTAAACAAGCTGAAACTCACTTACTGTTAGCTTTTTAAAATCACGCTCCAAGGTGTATCTTACAGCTTTCGTCTACAGCTCAATCTGGCATAGACCCCAGCATCTGTTAGTTTGATTGTCTTTCAGTGCTGTGAGTTTTTCCACAGCAACAGAAACTGATATTGGCAGCATCCTCTTCAAGTTCTGCATCGAAGCAGCTGAACTCAGTTTTGAAATAAAGCAGTGTGTGGCCCCTGCATGTGTGCCACACAACCCAATCACAGAGCCGCGTTGTAGAAGATGAGAAACCCAGGGAAGAAAGTCCAAGATTAGGGTTAACTTGGGTCTGGGAGTCCAACCCATAAGAACCCAAGAGACTAAAGCACAGAAAGTGGGACCAGATGGAACAAATGGAAGATGAGATCAAATACAGGAAACTCTGAAGTGAAGGTAAAGTCACTTTATTTACACGGAGATTAACAATTGCTGTAACAGTTAAAGAGACTGAATCATTCACAAAGCAATGAAAAGCGTCATCTTGGCTAAGCTGGATCTGAACTCAGTATAACACCCCCATTTACAAAGTGCAGTTTGGGTTTATTGTTGGTAACTTCGAGTACCTGCACAAGCTTCTCAGTCTTGACCTTATCGTATATATTCCACTGTAAATGCAAGCCCCTCAAGACTCGCTTGATTTTAGTGAACCACACTGTAAACGCATTTGTATTTTTTTATAGCAAGCTTGATTTTTTAAGTACCAAAGGCAAAAGGCTCTGCTGTACAGACAGCAATTTCCACTTGGAATGAGTCCCAGCCGCACGGCTATTATCACTCCTCGGGTGCTTCTCTTTGCCAGGAGCTTTCCGGCCGTCTCAAACAATACCAAAAGGCAGTTTGATTTTGTCAGGAGCAGAGCAGACAGTAGAACTGCAATGGAGCAGCACAGGTTTGGCTGCTCGGCTCCTTTTAACTCAGTGCTCTCAATTTCCTCGCAGTCATTTTTCTGAGTGATTACCACAAAACAGGAGTGTTCGCATTAAAATGTCCTCACGTTGGGATCCATTCCCAGCTCAAGCAGGCAGGAGAGACGCGTCTGTTTTCCTTGCGAGTGCCTGGAGATCAGCCTTGAATGACTGGCACAGAGCCTAAAGGGTAACCCTTTCAGTTCTTACACAGTGAGGGCAACACTAGAACCGAGGCCTGCATTGCTACCAGCTACAGTTACCAGTATAGCACTGAAATCCATGCACTCTTCAGCTGGTAATCCTGAAACATCCCATTCTGAATCACTGCCCTGATGAGTTACTAGGATATTAAGGGTCTACAGTAGTCGTCCACTCTTCCCTGAATGACTGCTTACTACAAAGCCTTAGTACAGAAATATCAGCAGTCTCATTGGAAAGAAGATGCAGGTCGAAGCAGGATATCTTATTCAGACTTCAGGAGACGGGTAAAACCTCCATATACTTGTGACACTGCAGGCCTAGCTGAGCTTGGATACTTTAAATGGTGCATATATATATATATATATATATATATATATATATATATATATACATTTAAAAAATGCAACTTAAAATAAGGCCCACAGTATAATAGAAGAGAAAAGTGCATGGCAATCTCAAGTCATAATAAAGTGTCACTGTGGGGATGGAGCTGGGCTCACAACTTTGTTGCTGAATTGAGAGATGTGTTCTTGTTATTCCTGGCCTCAGTGAGCTGAGCCTGTCTGTGGAAACGGCTCACATCACAAGATATTACAGTCTGGTCCCAATGGGAGCCACTGCTCTCTTCTTGTTAAATAACATTTCCCTTGAATGAACTGTAATAAAGAAAATATTCCCAAGTTCTATAAGTTTGAAGCCCAAATAATGAAACATATTGATTTCAGCATTACACCATGTCAATACACTTCCCCAGAAAGAAAAGTCTGGACGTGCGTGTCTCATACAGAGAAGAAGAGTGCACCCTGGCGGCCGCTGTGGGTACAGCACCATATGCACTTGGCTCAGGGAATATTAACACAACCAGTCACAGAACTCTGCACTATAACCCCAACGGTGCCCCTCACTCACGTTCACCATTGTGTCCTTGGCGCAGCCCTGCGCTATTGGAATGCCCTCCAAGATGCCAGTATGTCTCTGGACAGGCTTCCAAACATCTGTCTGCTTGAACAAACATCTGCCTGCCTGCCTCCTTTTTGTCTGTCTGTCTGCCTGCCTGCCTGCCTGTCTGCCCTCCTGTCTGTCTGTCTGTCTGCCTGCCTGCCTGTCTGTCTGCCTGCCTGCCTGCCTGCCTGCCTGCCTAATAAATAATAATAAATAAAGCACAGTGTCATAAAGCACAGTGTAATAAAGCAAGGTGTAATAAAGATCAGTGTCATAAAGCACAGTGTCATAAAGCACAATGAAAGCATTGTAAAGCCCAGAGAGGTATGGTAAATCATTGTCAACTGTGGTAAATGCATAGCATGGGAAAAGCATGAAAAAACTGCAGAATTACTGTGCAAATTTACTGTGGTAAAGTTTTGTAAGAGAACGGGCATGGATCCCTACCTGGGCACTGCAATAGGAGACTATCACTATGCCTGGAGGAGCCCCTGTGGGTCTGGGCAGTCTCTGAAGAGCCAGGTGCTGCTGTAACTATGGCTGCCAGTGTGCCCCAGTGTCCACTCATCAGCGCTCAGCACACACACACTGCTATACAGTAGCTTACACACAATCATGCTGTAGTTGAGTTTCAAAGAGCCCGTCTCTAATGGAAACTGAGGATTCAAATGAAAAAGGAATGTCAATGTTTGTTCTTTAATATCCTCTTTGTGACAACAATTATCACACAAGCATCTGCCAGCGACCTTCAGTGTGGAGGAACAGCAACAAAGCAGTGTGCATTCCACTTCTCAAACAGGCCTTGCTCTCAGTGTTCTTCTGCAGCACAGTCACAAAGCAGTGTGCATTCCACTTCTCAAACAGGCCTTGCTCTCAGTGTTCCTCTGCAGCACAGTCACAAAGCAGTGTGCATTCCACTTTTCAAACAGGCCTTGCGCTCAGTGTTCCTCTGCAGCACAGTCACAAAGCAGTGTGCATTCCATTTCTCAAACAGGCCTTGCTCTCAGTGTTCCTCTGCAGCACAGTCACAAAGCAGTGTGCATTCCACTTTTCAAACAGGCCTTGCGCTCAGTGTTCCTCTGCAGCACCGTCACAAAGCAGTGTGCATTCCACTTTTCAAACAGGCCTTGCGCTCAGTGTTCCTCTGCAGCACCGTCACAAAGCAGTGTGCATTCCTCTTCTCAAACAGGCCTTGCTCTCAGTGTTCCTCTGCAGCACCGTCACAAAGCAGTGTGCATTCCACTTCTCAAACAGGCCTTGCGCTCAGTGTTCCTCTGCAGCACCGTCACAAAGCAGTGTGCATTCCACTTCTCCAGCAGGCCTTGCTCTCAGTGTTCCTCTGCAGCACCGTCACAAAGCAGTGTGCATTCCACTTCTCAAACAGGCCTTGCTCTCAGTGTTCCTCTGCAGCACCGTCACAAAGCAGTGTGCATTCCACTTCTCAAACAGGCCTTGCGCTCAGTGTTCCTCTGCAGCACCGTCACAAAGCAGTGTGCATTCCACTTCTCAAACAGGCCTTGCGCTCAGTGTTCCTCTGCAGCACAGTCACAAAGCAGTGTGCATTCCACTTCTCAAACAGGCCTTGCTCTCAGTGTTCCTCTGCAGCACCGTCACAAAGCAGTGTGCATTCCACTTCTCAAACAGGCCTTGCTCTCAGTGTTCCTCTGCAGCACCGTCACAAAGCAGTGTGCATTCCACTTCTCAAACAGGCCTTGCGCTCAGTGTTCCTCTGCAGCACCGTCACAAAGCAGTGTGCATTCCACTTCTCAAACAGGCCTTGCTCTCAGTGTTCCTCTGCAGCACAGTCACAAAGCAGTGTGCATTCCACTTTTCAAACAGGCCTTGCGCTCAGTGTTCCTCTGCAGCACCGTCACAAAGCAGTGTGCATTCCACTTTTCAAACAGGCCTTGCGCTCAGTGTTCCTCTGCAGCACCGTCACAAAGCAGTGTGCATTCCTCTTCTCAAACAGGCCTTGCTCTCAGTGTTCCTCTGCAGCACCGTCACAAAGCAGTGTGCATTCCACTTCTCAAACAGGCCTTGCGCTCAGTGTTCCTCTGCAGCACAGTCACAAAGCAGTGTGCATTCCACTTCTCCAGCAGGCCTTGCTCTCAGTGTTCCTCTGCAGCACCGTCACAAAGCAGTGTGCATTCCACTTCTCAAACAGGCCTTGCTCTCAGTGTTCCTCTGCAGCACCGTCACAAAGCAGTGTGCATTCCACTTCTCAAACAGGCCTTGCGCTCAGTGTTCCTCTGCAGCACCGTCACAAAGCAGTGTGCATTCCACTTCTCAAACAGGCCTTGCGCTCAGTGTTCCTCTGCAGCACAGTCACAAAGCAGTGTGCATTCCACTTCTCAAACAGGCCTTGCTCTCAGTGTTCCTCTGCAGCACCGTCACAAAGCAGTGTGCATTCCACTTCTCAAACAGGCCTTGCTCTCAGTGTTCCTCTGCAGCACCGTCACAAAGCAGTGTGCATTCCACTTCTCAAACAGGCCTTGCGCTCAGTGTTCCTCTGCAGCACCGTCACAAAGCAGTGTGCATTCCACTTCTCAAACAGGCCTTGCTCTCAGTGTTCCTCTGCAGCACAGTCACAAAGCAGTGTGCATTCCACTTCTCAAACAGGCCTTGCTTTCAGTGTTCCTCTGCAGCACCGTCACAAAGCAGTGTGCATTCCACTTCTCAAACAGGCCTTGCTCTCAGTGTTCCTCTGCAGCACCGTCACAAAGCAGTGTGCATTCCACTTCTCAAACAGGCCTTGCTCTCAGTGTTCCTCTGCAGCACCGTCACAAAGCAGTGTGCATTCCACTTCTCAAACAGGCCTTGCTCTCAGTGTTCCTCTGCAGCACAGTCACAAAGCAGTGTGCATTCCACTTCTCAAACAGGCCTTGCTCTCAGTGTTCCTCTGCAGCACCGTCACAAAGCAGTGTGCATTCCACTTCTCAAACAGGCCTTGCGGTGTTCCTCTGCAGTTCCTCTGCAGCATCAGACTCATTGTAGGTGGAGCACCATGCATATAGGTGGAAAAGAATAAGAAAAATGAAAAAGGAAGTCAATGACGTTTAGTGATAAAGATGCACAGAAGACTAAACTAAACAATGTCACTGAAATTTATATTTTCACATTATTGTGAGACTGTAGCTTGAAAATACATGTTCAAGTAAATGTTGTTTTTTAATTCCTTTATTTTAACCTTTGTTTTCTCAAGACATAATGTAGATCTTAATGTTTTTTTTTTAATTGTCGACGTTATTAATCACAGCACTCACAATCTACTCGTCGCTGCCTTCTTTATCCACAAGAGGGCTCCATTATCATAATTATCATTATTTGAAGAACTCCAGTACTGTAGAAATTATTCTTTATTTTTGTTTTTTAAAGCCGGCTAGCCTCTTTTAATAATACATTATTCATCCTGTGTTGAACACTAATCAATTATGTGACAGCAATGTCTTGGAAAGCACTAGTCCAGTTCTGATTAAACTATGCATGCATGGCCATGTTGTTATGAGGTTATATTCCTCTTTCTATTTTGCTGAGCCCTGTCACGTGTAGTGTGTATGACTGGTGAAATGAGGCTACAAATGAAATTCAGTGCGCCGTACGGTTTAAACAGTCCGAGCTGCAGAGTAGATGGATAAGCAATGCAAAACAGTGATTTATATTATTTTGCAACCCGTTGTATGTCTTGCAAAACGTTTTTTTTTTAAAATTGAATGCACATGATATGTTTACCCGCCCATAGTTGGTCGTTGTTTGATGACGTTTGCAGGGACTTTCCAAGTACTGTTATACTAGTTAAGAGGCAAATGACGACAGTAGAAAGGGAGGTGAAAGCAGTGGGTTTCGCAAAGCTAGAGGCGTTGAAACATGAAAAAGATTCAAAGCGACGTGTTGTCTTTATTTTAAAGAAAGACCGAGAAAAGCGTTTTTGTGAAATTTACAAATAAATATAAAAAATGTCAACACGACTCCCCCGGGCGGCGGACAGGACAGCCAGCGAGTTGCCTTGCTGTTCTACTGGCGGTACTGGGATTTACAGCCACAGCATGTCACCAGCAAAACAACATCCACGGATGCTTACTGACGAATTCGCAGTCCCCGAGGAGAGACAGAGCTTTCTCACATTTGTCAAACCTAAGGTCGAGTTGCTTTTCAGGGTGGATTTCACCATCGTAGGCCTGCTGGACCCGGCCGTGGGTCGCGGAAGCAAAGCAACGAGGCAGATTTGGGTTCAGTTGACGGGGAAGAAGGAAGACGTATGGAAGGCAAAGGTATCGGCTCTGTGTGTTTTATACGTTGGTATTATTAGTAGCAGTATTAGTGTTTTTAACATTGTTTGTGAAAGAGAAGAGAAAACAAACTCACTAAACTTAGTATGAACCACTTACTGTAAGCCATTGACGTCGCTACGGTTGTTCTCTCTACACATAGTTTATAAAACTGATAGTCACCTTTCCTAACGTAACTTTTGAAAGTTTTAGCAAAACCCCTGACGCGGTGCGCCTGCCAACACAATAACATCAATGCATCAATACTAGGCTTACAGGTCTGTTCAAATAGCAGTATAGTGTACATCTGGGTCTGCTTCAAAAGACTTTATGAATGAAAGAAACGACCATTAGCAACCCCCAGATCTAAGCAGGTTAAATGCATTTAAGGTGTGAAGCTACTTTTTACAACACAATAGGTCTATATGGTGACATTGGTATTATTGGACAGTAAGTTAGAGTAAAGCACTTGAGAGTGAGTTGTGCTGTTCAACGGTACTGTATTGTGACAGAAGCCCCTATTCCCCAGCACTGCACTTACCCTGCTGCGGTAAACGGTGAATCTATTCAGTCTTGAACAAAGAAGACTACGCGGCGATCTGATTCAAGCATTCAAAATCCTAAAAGGTATAGACAATGTCGACCCAGGGGACTTCTTTTGCCTGAAAAAAGAAACAAGGACTGGGGGTCACAAATGGAGATTAGATAAAGGGGCATTCAGAACAGAAAATAGGAGGCACTTTTTTACACAGAGAATTGTGAGGGTCTGGAACCAACTCCCCAGTAATGTTGTTGAAGCTGACACCCTGGGATCCTTCAAAAAGCTGCTTGATGAGATTCTGGGATCAATAAGCTACTAACAACCAAACGAGCAAGATGGGCCGAATGGCCTCCTCTCCTTTGTAAGCTTTCTTATGTTCTTGATTTGTATAGAAGTGCGCATACTGGGGAATCAAAGCAGTATGTTCAAGATGTGAAAAATAAATATCAACAATTTTTGTTAACCAAGACAGGCACTAGTGGGTTTTTTTAAACAGTGTGTTACTGTAAGTAAGTAATGTCTTAACATTTTTCAAAAATGAAAGCAGAAGTGGTAATTATTTACATCCCAGGCTGGACATTTCTAAAGAAGCCCCTGCCCCCCCCCCCCCCCCAAAAAAAAAAAAAAACAACTCTTCTTCTGGAATCTCCAGTACAAAGCCTCCCCCGTTTTCTCTTTCACAACATCTGCTGGAACCAGAAGTGTTAGTGACTCACATGCTTTACATCTTGGCCTTTCATAACATGGTAATCAAGCCAAGAGTGTGATTCATATGCTGTGCATTTCATACTGTATATACTAGTAGTAGAAATCCCATGCTGTGTTCAGAGGGTATTTTACACATGCTGTGTGTGCAGTGTCACAGTATTGTATCTGAGTGGCATCTCTGGGAAGCACTGAGTCACCTCATAGTAACTAAGAGCACTACCAAAAAAAAAACCCCACAAATGTCTGAGTGGGATGTTCTGTCCCACCGGGTCGCTGAACCGAATTTAAAGAGGAAGTAGTGGGGTTCTGAAAAGTGTAGCGTTGCTTCAACTGTTTAAATAATGTACCTGTAATTGTTCTTATCATTGTTAACATCCTGACAATTTTTTACACTTAATAACTTTAAAGTCTGTTTCAAAGCTCTTTTGAAAATGGCTGCTTTAGTGCACTGGGGTTTGAGATCTGTCCTCCACTGCAGGAAGAGTGATTTTAAAAAAACAAAACAAAACAAAAAAAACATAAGTGCTCTGGCTTTTCTGTTCCGTACCACATCATCGATTGTTATTGCTGTGTTACCTATTTGACAATGTGGACAATAATCCACCATCAGGGCACTAGAGCGGACATTTTGAAAAGAGCTTTGAAACAGACTTTAAAGTTCTAAGTGTAAAAAGTTGTCAGGATATTAACAATGAAAATAAAAATTACAGGTGCGTTATTTAAACCGTTGTAGCAACACGTGGGGACGTGTAACGCTGTATTTTTCAGATCCCCGCTACTTACTCTTTAAGTTCTGGTTATTTCTTCTCACCACAAATAAATAGTCCAGTTGGGGTCGTTTTCCACAGCTGTCTGAAAGTAAAGTTGCCTTCTGATCCTTGGCTTGAATACTGTGCTGTGTCTCCTTCTGGTTCCAGGAATACGTCAAGGGTGTCTGTAACCCAGAACTGCAAGAGATGGAGAAGTACCCCAAGGATATGCACTGCATATTTGTTGGTGCGCAGAAATTATTCATCAACTGCCTCATACAGGACACGAGCGCTGATGTGTCAGTGGTGGAGATGGGCTTGCTGTGCATTTGCGGTGGGACTGAGGCCGTGGTGATGGCGCAGAGTCACATTCAGCAGTTTGTAAAGCTCTTCGTAGAAAACCAGAGCTTGCCGAGTAAAAAGGAGCCTTTGGTGAAGAAGGCGTTTAAGAATTTTGTAGAATCATATGCTGATAAGTATACCATGGAATTGCTTCTGTTGCCAAGCTCCCTAAAAGAAGAACTTTTGAGTCTCACCAAGAGCACTGTGCAGCGGCATACAGGGCTTGAGTTTCAGGACACTTTCGACAAAGTGCAGTCTCACCCAAGGTGTGGAAACAATGTACCCTGCATAGACATAGAAAACCTGCAAGGGGCAGAGAGAGGAAAAGCCTGCACCCCTGTAACAGAACTGTCAAACCAAATACTGAACGCCTTTATCGCAGAGTTTGAAGAGGATCCGCCTGTGGAGTCAACAGCGCCCAAGGAGAGACAGTCTTGCAAGAGGAGATCTTCGGGCAGTGAGGATCGGGATACAAAGAGGCTGTTTTCACTTGAAAGCAAAGACAACGCCTGTAGTGTCGTCAAGTCTGGCAGCCCCACATACATACTCAGCTATGAGGACAGTGCAAACACCAATGGCTCGGTCATTATGGTAGACAGCAACGAGGCAGAGGATGTGAGCCCTGAAACCGATTACAACTGCCTGGTGAACTTCTTTAAAACCATGGGGTATGCCAGGGAGCTTGTGGTTAAAGTCATCGAGGAGATGGGCCAAAGGGAGGAACCTCTTGTGCTTCTCAAACGTATTGAGGAAGAAAACCAAAAGCTGCAAGGCTGGGGAAAAAAGCACCCCGTCTCCCAAGCTTCTAGCAGCTCAAAAAAGACTTTGTGTGAAGGATCGAAGAAATCGGTCCAGCCAGAGGTGCGTTCGGGCAAGGGCAAGGAAAAGCAGAGTAACGTATTAAGTGATGTGAAGAACTGCAAGCCTCTGAATGTCTGTCGGCAAGAAGAACAGCAAAGTGACTCCCTCAGGGTGACCAAGAACATATCCTTGTTTCCGCGCATAATAACAATCGGTGATGATGAAGATGAAAAAGATATAGAGACTGACGGGTCCGCTGGGAAACCTGCTCTGAGATTTGCGAAAGAGAATGTGACTCTGAATGAAACAGACTTCATAGCAAGAGGGAGCTCTGGGAAGTCGTTGTTTAAACCAGTCCCGGTTGAATCAGCCACTCTTCTGCGGAGCTCAGCAGGACTCTCTTTCAGACAGGACACCAGCCCACCCCCCGATAAACTCTCTCGCTGCTCCTCCTCCTCCTCCTTCTTTCAGGCTGTACCTTCCAGGCTGCCTTTACAATTCATCGCAGCAATGCCTTCCTATGAGGCAGCAGCATCCGCATTCAGCGGCTAAAACCTCAGAAGCCGAACGCTTCATGTGTGTCAGGAGAGAAACGGTTTCAGGAGTCTCTGAAAACAAAATACAAACTGAATCTTGAAAATAAACCAGGAAGGCCGGATCTAAAGAACATCATCATTGATGGCAGCAATGTGGCCATGGGGTAAGTATGGTTAAACACGTAGCTCCTGCAATGTAGGACTGTGCCTCTGTTCCAGTGCCCATGTTTCTGTAAGATCAGCAGTACCTAACGGATAGTGTAACTGTGACCCTTGTGAAGCAGTGGGCCATAAAGAGGTCTTCCTATTAGAATGCACAGGGTGCAACATTTTAACGTATTCGATTTCCCTGCTCTTACACTCCCATGAATAAAAGGCAAACGCGTTTGTGTACTACAAGCAGACAGCATAACAGTGTAAGCCAATAAAGTTTAGACGGGTTCACAAAGTGTACAAACAATGTCGAAGACGATATTTCTTCGTTCAATACTCTCTTTCCTTTGGCACAGGTTTTTCCTTTTGTTTACTGAATTAAAATACAGATCACAATGAGCAGCAACATCAAACAGCAAATGCTGACGTTATTCCATCCATTCACAGAAAGTCAACAGTAGATGTTTTACATTGAACTACAGTCAAGAGTTAAAAAAGAATTCCTTTCCAACTCCAAGTATCTTGCCTTTTCTTATTAGTCACTGCGTTGTTCTGCTTAACATTTAGTATGTCTTTATATTCATCATAACGTTAAATTACCTCCCGAATTTCGATGTTACACAAGTTTGGATTACTTCTTTTAGCACTTGCTAGATGCATTTATTTGATTTCAGTTCACACATTTATATGTAATATGCTATTTGACTTTTTTTTTTTCCCTTGTAATCGTGTATCTGACTACACTGACCCATCCCTAATAAGGATTATTATAATTCAGTTTTAGCGTTGCTGTGACCATATGATAACAGCTCGGTTACAGGTTTGCTTGTGAAAAAATGAGTAGCATTTGTACACATACAATTTTAAATCTTGAATACAGTATTTTCATTTTCCAACAAGCACACAAATGTGAGCATGTTAAATGGCTGAAGTAACGTATATTAAAAGGCTTTGCTTAGCCACTTTCTTTTTCTTTTGAGAGAAGAGGCTATCTTCGGTTACCCTACACAGTTAGAAACACGAAAAGCCACTAAAAACAATAAAAGCTATCTTGTCAAAAAATATATAAATAATATATATATTGGACCAGATAAAATGGATCCGCGCCAGTAGTTTAATGTTTAAACGTAGATCAGTTTGTAAAACTGATTACGAAAAACTAGTCCCCATAGTTTCTGAGAATTGCAGATGCTGTAAGGTTAGATGACAGATTAATATTCAAAGATACTGGTTGAGTCGTGCACTGCAGTTTGGTGCAATGTGAAAAGTACTTGATTTCGTAGAAAGTAATTCTGAGAAAGAAAAATAAAAAGATTCCTGTAAGTCAGAACACTCATTTGTTAACCTTTTATTTGGTTTGTAAAAGTTCCCTGTCTTTGTTCACCTGCTAAAATGCACAGCAGTGGGCTGTAAGATTGAACCACAGCGGAGGTGAGCTAGTCTGTGTGGGCTTTGGCCCACATAGATAACACTGTCAGCATCCTCACTGAAAGAAGGGTTATTTTTAATTCAAAATCACTTCTTCGTTGTGTAAAACTTTGCATTATAATACCATGACAGTATCTCAAGGTGGAGCTGATCCAGGTCACAATGTTAGAAGGGGAAGCGCTACTTTTTCTTGATCTTTTCTTTTGCTGTAAATTCTTCAGTGCATCTGTTTTGTGTGAGTGCACCCCACCCATTCCTTGCATTCTCTTCCAGGCATGGGCTGCACAAATACTTTTCGTGTCGTGGGATCGCCATTGCCGTAGAGTTCTTCTGGAAATACGGACACAGACACATCACTGTATTTGTTCCACAGTGGAGACAGAGATATGATCCCCTCACTACAGGTATGGGTTGGTCCAAGTATCTGAGGAGCGGGAACACAGGTGGCAGTATTCAAACCAATTGGGGGAATGCTTTGACACACACTATTATATCAGTATGTTCTTGATATGACATACACTGATATACACTAATGTATCACAGCTCTGCCACAGGGATTGTGTGTGTTCTTTTTATTTATTTATTTATTTATTTTAACAGAGAAGCATTTCTTAGAAGAGTTGGAAGAGCTGGGGATTCTGTCCTATACTCCTGCTAGAATGTTTTGTGGACAAAGAATCGCGTCTCACGATGACAGGTAGGAGGTCTATATCTATATATGTAAGTAACACCAAAGCCATATTCACTATTGAAGTGAGATGCTATACAGAGCTTGCTTTCAAGGGCAGACTCATGTGGGGTCTGCCTCTAGCCAGTGCTGCTGCTCCCTCACCTTTTCATGAGCAGCTCATTCAAACAGTGGAAAGGGATTCCTTTAGAAATCTTCCACCACTGTATCCGCAAGAGGGAACCAAAGCCAATAGAAAATACAATGCACTGTAGTCTAATAAAGAAAAAACCTTACCTGCGTATCTTCATTGTTTACAGGTTCTTGTTACACCTGGCAGAAAAAACTGGGGGAGTCGTCGTCACAAATGACAATTTAAGAGAATTTGTAACTGAATCCGAAGCGTGGAGACAAATCGTAAAAGAAAGGTAATCTGCCTGTTAATAACTCAGAGGGTAAGTGTTTGGCTGTTCCTTGAGGCTGCGGGTTTGAGTGTCTGAAGCAGTCAGAGATCAGTGGCCGTGCAGGACAGCAGCCTGCCTGTTAGAAGGGTAAATTGTACCTGGTTAGAAACAAATTACCAGACTTAGCTTGTCAGTCCAATAGTACTGACTAAAAGTGATAGATACCCCGAAGCCCAGTCCCAGGCTACAGAGACTCTCCATGATGTCTGTATCGTGTCTGAATGAACCCTCCAAACAAACAACTCAAGTTTGAGTTGAAATGTATTTTGATCTTATTTTGCTTGCATACATTTCTCAGAGATTCATGCAGCTCATGAGTAATTTTGTGTTTCAATAGGCTTTTACAATATACATTTGTTGGTGATATATTCATGATACCAGACGATCCTCTGGGGAGATTTGGACCCAGACTGGATGAGTTTATGCGTAAAGACTTAAGGTACCTATTGAATGCTGCTTCTTTTATAGAATATGAATCTTTAAACTGTATCATTCTGCTCACATTTGAAGTATTTTCACTGGAAGTGTGAATTTTGGTATTTGCTCCTAGGTGTGGACCTCCAGCAGCAGCTTCCACTGAACCTCCACAAGCTACAGGGCCTGGGCTTCAAACCCCCCTTCCAGCGCCAGAGCCCGACGATCCTCCGTGTAGATCTACCGCAGACACGGAGGACGCCAGGAAGCACCTCTATAATATCTTCCCTCAACAAAGACAGAAGATTGATCAGATACTGTCTGAGCACCCGCACATGAGAGACCTGAATTCACTGTCCTCACTGGTGCTGGACCTCGAAGGACAGCACGGGTAGCAAGTGCAGGAAGAAAGGCATGGGTACAAGCACAGGAAGAAAGACATGGGTAACAAGCACAGGAAGAAAGACATGGGTAACAAGCTCAGAAAGAAAGACATGGGTAACAAGCTCAGAAAGAAAGACATGGGTAACAAGCTCAGAAAGAAAGACATGGGTAACAAGCTCAGGAAGAAAGACATGGGTAACAAGCGCAGGAAGAAAGACATGGGTAACAAGCTCAGAAAGAAAGACATGGGTAACAAGCTCAGAAAGAAAGACATGGGTAACAAGCGCAGGAAGAAAGACATGGGTAACAAGCTCAGAAAGAAAGACATGGGTAACAAGCGCAGGAAGAAAGACATGGGTAACAAGCTCAGAAAGAAAGACATGGGTAACAAGCGCAGGAAGAAAGACATGGGTAACAAGCTCAGAAAGAAAGACATGGGTAACAAGCTCAGGAAGAAAGACATGGGTAACAAGCGCAGGAAGAAAGACATGGGTAACAAGCACAGAAAGAAAGACATGGGTAACAAGCACAGAAAGAAAGACATGGGTAACAAGCGCAGAAAGAAAGACATGGGTAACAAGCGCAGGAAGAAAGACATGGGTAACAAGCACAGAAAGAAAGACATGGGTAACAAGCACAGAAAGAAAGACATGGGTAACAAGCGCAGAAAGAAAGACATGGGTAACAAGCACAGGAAGAAAGACATGGGTAACAAGCACAGATAGAAAGACATGGGTAACAAGCTCAGAAAGAAAGACATGGGTAACAAGCGCAGAAAGAAAGACATGGGTAACAAGCACAGGAAGAAAGACATGGGTAACAAGCACAGATAGAAAGACATGGGTAACAAGCGCGGGAAGAAAGACATGGGTACAAGCACAGGAAGAAAGACATGGGTAACAAGCTCAGAAAGAAAGGCATGGGTACAAGCTCAGAAAGAAAGACATGGGTAACAAGCTCAAAGAAAGACAATGGTAACAAGCTCAAAAAGAAAGACATGGGTACAAGCACAGGAAGAAAGACATGGGTACAAGCACAGGAAGAAAGACATGGGTAACAAGCGCGGGAAGAAAGACATGGGTAACAAGCTCAGAAAGAAAGACATGGGTACAAGCACAGGAAGAAAGACATGGGTACAAGCACAGGAAGAAAGACATGGGTAACAAGCTCAGAAAGAAAGGCATGGGTACAAGCTCAGAAAGAAAGACATGGGTAACAAGCTCAAAGAAAGACAATGGTAACAAGCTCAAAGAAAGAAAGACTTGGGTAACAAGCGCAGGAAGAAAGACATGGGTACAAGCACAGGAAGAAAGACATGGGTAACAAGCACAGGAAGAAAGACATGGGTAACAAGCTCAGAAAGAAAGACATGGGTAACAAGCGCAGATAGAAAGACATGGGTAACAAGCACAGAAAGAAAGACATGGGTAACAAGCTCAGAAAGAAAGACATGGGTAACAAGCGCAGGAAGAAAGACATGGGTAACAAGCGCAGAAAGAAAGACATGGGTAACAAGCTCAGAAAGAAAGACATGGGTAACAAGCGCAGATAGAAAGACATGGGTAACAAGCACAGAAAGAAAGACATGGGTAACAAGCTCAGAAAGAAAGACATGGGTAACAAGCTCAGAAAGAAAGACATGGGTAACAAGCTCAGAAAGAAAGACATGGGTAACAAGCGCAGGAAGAAAGACATGGGTAACAAGCACAGAAAGAAAGACGTGGGTAACAAGCTCAGAAAGAAAGACATGGGTAACAAGCGCAGATAGAAAGACATGGGTAACAAGCACAGGAAGAAAGACATGGGTAACAAGCGCAGATAGAAAGACATGGGTAACAAGCACAGGAAGAAAGACATGGGTAACAAGTTCGGGAAGAAAGACATGGGTAACAAGCGCAGGAAGAAAGACATGGGAACAAGCGCAGGAAGAAAGACAGACTTGCGCTTTTCTTTTTGTTTGTGTGTGTGTGTGTGTGTGCGCGCAAGAGAATGTAAATTAAACTTGAGTTTGAAATGGTTTGTTTTCATTGGAAAAGGAAAAATATTTTGTTAATGGGTGCCACATAACAGCTGTGTGTTCAAAATGGGTATATTTTCATCTAATTAACATTTAATTTATTGCATCAGGGAGCTAGGTTTGTCAATCACTGTGTTACAATACTCGTTTCTGTAAACCGTGTACATTGTCTGTCCTTGTAAAAAATGAATATACCCCAACTTGTACATTTAAATACCATACTCGTTGGGTACAGAGTATTTTTTTTTATTTAGGGCAAAACCTTTTATAATGAAAAACACGGGTTTCTTATTTTTTTGTGTCAGATTTGAGCAGTTGCTGTTCTGTTTCATTATAGTGTTAATGAAAGCACTTCTTTGAACAGCTACAGCTGTGGCCAAAAGTTTTGCATCACCTCAAATTTTAGGATTAAGACATAACAAAACATTTAAATAAATGAACTATATGAACATTATTGTGCTCTTTTATTTATGAATGCCCCTTTATCTAATCTCCATTTGTGACCCCTGGTCCTTGTTTGTGTTTTCAGGTCGAAAAAGTCCCCTGGGTCGACATTGTCAATAGCTTTTAGAATTTTGAATGCTTGAATCAGATAACCGCGTAGTCTTCTTTGTTCAAGATTGAATAGATTCAATTATTTTAGCCTGTCTGCATACGACATGCCTTTTAAACCCAGGATTTTTGTAATGCGTTGACCTGAACTGAACACAGTATTCTAGGTGAGGTCTTACTAATGCATTGTAAAGTTTTAACATTACTTACCTTGATTTAAATTCAACACTTTTCACAATATATCCAAGCAATAAAGGGCAATGGAGCTTAGTTCAGTTTTGTAACAGCTAAGCCATTGTCTTACAATGTGACCGATAATAATGCAGCACTTATATGGAACCATTTTGGAAAACAGATTAACCGATTGTAAAGTAATTAATTGCTTATTGTGAGCCGTAAATAAAGCTGTAATTCTTGCACACGTGTGCGTCTGTATTTGCTTGCTAGTCTATGCACACAACAGAGAAATCTGCCTGTATGCGCACTTATAATTTGACATTTTTATTGGAATACAAATTTGTGACATGCAAATCAGATAAGAGAACCATCATAAAAAATAAAAAAAAAAACAAAGAGAACAATGCTGGCAATAAATAGTCCATTCTGATTCTTGTAGTCAGCAAAATGTTTACCTTCAGATATTACTGTGCAAGTGTAAGTTTCATAACTCCATTGTTGTCTCAGAAAATGAAAAGTGACAGAATTTGGCAGTGCTCCTTTAAGAAGCAACTGGTAGACCAGTGCTCAGGACCATCAGCTACTGTGCAATAAATGATCCAGAAGATATGTTGATGTTCACATAATATAAATAAATAAATAAAGTTTGAGTGAAACAGACACACAGGAGAGAAAGAACACACATTATCTATCACGTTACACACATTATGGACAAAATGCTGGTTAAAAACTTGAATTATAACTAAAGAAACATACACATTAACAGCAGACAATCTGATAGAACAAGAGTATGATATCCTAATCTGTGGGGATCCACTACAAAACGCACTGCTCCGCTCTGGGTTACCTGTAAATGGAAACAACCTGCCTTCATTTTCAAATCCACTCACCCTTTGTTAACCTTGTCTGTTTTCTTTGGTCAGACAATTTGAATTTTCCATTTTATCTCAAACCCAAAAGCCTGTAAAACAAATGCAAATAATCGCATGCTATGAAAATCTTTTGACGTTTGTGCTATAGTGCATAAAGCTCTGGTTATCTTCAGGTTTACACTCGTAACCAAATACTGGGGCAGGCACAGGGCATGTAATGTCAGGTTTTGAGAGTCTTTGGGGGAAAACGCACACACAAGAAGCCTGATGCTACCAGAAAAAAGTTCCATTCTTACTGTTGTACATCTGTTACATCGGAGAAGTAACACAAAAAAAACACACCACACACACAAGCAGCCCTTTGAATGACGTCAGTCTGGAAGCAGGTTTCAGATGCTACACTTTCCTTAATGGTGAAGCCCTTTGTTGAGGAGAGCCCTATGTTCAGCAGCACTTTGATTTCCATTGCAAACTGGCTGCTTGAGGACACCTTTCTCGTCTTGGTCACTAATCCAAAAAGCAAGGGAGCACTGGACATTACTGCAGATTAGAACAGGGAGAATATCAGTCACACATGGTTCAGGTGAGGCAGCCTGCGCAAGCTCATTTCAGACATGGTTCAGGTGAGGCAGCCTGCGCAAGCTCATTCAGACATGGTTCAGGTGAGGCAGCCTGCGCAAGCTCATTTCAAACATGGTTCAGGTGAGGCAGCCTGCGCAAGCTCATTTCAAACATGGTTCAGGTGAGGCAGCCTGCGCAAGCTCATTCAGACATGGTTCAGGTGAGGCAGCCTGCGCAAGCTCATTTCAAACATGGTTCAGGTGAGGCAGCCTGCACAAGCTCATTTCAGACATGGTTCAGGTGAGGCAGCCTGCGCAAGCTCATTTCAGACATGGTTCAGGTGAGGCAGCCTGCGCAAGCTCATTTCAGACATGTTTCAGGGGATGCAGCCTGCGCAAGCTCCCTTGGTACATCTGTTTTGCTCTGCAATAAATCAGACTCCAATAAACAAACAATGACTAAAAAGAAAAAAGGCCCCAGGACAGAGAGAATATAGAAACATTTGACTTTATTATAAATACAAAAAAAAAAAAAACGAATTTAAGTAGCAATAACAAAACTTACAAAGTCTTGGCTATAATGAACACAATTAAAGATTAACAATACAAACTGATCTTAAATCCGTCAGAATTGCCAAAATGAAAGTCTAGTTTATCTCGTTAATGTCTGTATGGGTTTCAATTACAGCATATTATGGTTCGTTTAATTGAACAGTTTTACTTACTTTCCCCGTCTGTCTGTATTAGTCCATTTCATATTCTTGCCAGTAATGTAGCTCCAACAAAAAAGCAGCAACATTTATAATACTGAATTTTACATTAAAAAAAAGAAGTCACACAATCTATTTTTGTAGCCATATGTTATTGCTAAGAGATACCTTAATGTTTTTTCTTAATGAAACTGGACAAGAAATGCTGAAAGATTAACTATATTAGCCTCTGCTTTATTTTAAAAAAAAAAAAAAAAAAAGAAAAAAGACAGCCTTGGTTAAAAGCAGCCTTGAGCAACCGACCAACCAACCACCTCCTGTTACTCTCTGTAACATAAAACATTAAAACAAATGCGCCCTGTATTAATAGTACATACCAGGACTAGCACTAAATGGTTACCAAGAAGAATATCAAGTTGTTTCTGTATTTTCCAACTAGCTGTTAGAGCCTAAATAAAAACAAACTCTTACTGGAAGGGAAATGTATGGCTACATCCATTTCAAAAGAAAATGGAAAAATTGATAAATGTTTGTGGGATAGCAAAATAATTCACATCACAGTTAAGTAATAACCAAAAATATGAAAAAGAAATTCAAATGTTTTAATGGAAAACAAACAAAACTAAAAAGTCATTAAAAAAAAAAAAATATATCAATACACAGAAATACACAAAGAGCAGCAATACTATGTAGTGTGACATACCAGACAGGAGCAGCTACTTGAAATGGTACTGCTCAGCCTGGCTGGTCAAGGAAAGAAAAAACACAATACAATACTACACTATCTACAACACTGAAGTTCTTTTTTTTTTTTTTTTTTTTTTTAATTATTATTTATTTTATTACAAAAAAGTTGCCCATTTAGGGTAGGTATCAGTGGTTTATATAAAGGTGTTTTACACATTAGTGTTACCAGATGCAGCTCTTTTTTTCAGCCAGCATTTTAAACCTTGAGCCCAAACCTCCATCTACAAAAACAGGGGTTACGCTTGGCAGTGAATGTCAATAAATGTCTTTTCCTTGAATCTACTTGAACTGTTAGAATTGCTCCAAAACAAACAAACAAACAAACATTCACCCGCCGCATCAGCACATTGAGATTGTAACGTTTATGCCTAGATTTCCATTCTCTGCAAAAAGCTGTGCAATGCTAGTGTCGAAAACCAGACAGTCACTGTTCATGATCGCAGTGGCGATCCCCTCGTGGATTGAGCGAGGCGTTGCTTCCCAGGTCAGCCGCCGCCGATGACCATTCAGCTCGAGGCGGTAGGCAAAGTTTTCTGCCTGCTTGCGTGTTCCAATCAACTGGACGATAGCAAAGAACTGCTGGTGGCCATCGTATTTTTCCTGCTTCTCCAAGACCAACATAAAGTGGAACCCAAAACAGGACTGCATCATAACCCAGTCGACTGCTCCTGGAAGATTAATGTCTGTGGCCAGAAAGACAATGTCTTCCCCTTGTAACGTTGTTATAGACTTGTGTTGGTGCATCAAATGGGGCATCACGGCATCCAGGGAGCCCTGCCATTTACACGAGGCTCCAGGACAAGGGCAAGAATAAGGCCTGAACTCACAAAGCTCTTCGTGGTCTGCTTTCTCTGTGTGTGGTAACGTTATCTCACACCCTGAAGAGGCGTATTTACAAGGAAACAGTACAGAGTTGGCCACCTTTTCCATAGCCAGGTTCCGAATGGAGCCCAACGGGCCTCGACACGTTGGACAGCACGTGAGCTTCGGACGACAGTTGCTGCAAACCAGATGCCCGCTCTGGCACTGAAGAATGGGTGGCAGTACATAGTCAAAACAGACAGGACACTCAAAGAGACTGGCCAAGTCATTGTTGGAAGCTGTGGTGCCCTGCAGCGCGGGCACCCTCTGTGATGGAGCACACTTCGATGTACCTGTTGGGAGTGCTGCGGCAGTCTGGCGACTCATTTCTGCAAACAAAAAGAAACAAAAATAGTGATCAGTACAGATTGGTTTTCTACTACTCATCTGCACACGTATTTCATCACATGCAAGAAAAATGCAGCTTTCAAACACATTCTATGTAATTGGATTGGTTTTCGCTCGCTCTGGGTTTGGAGGAATATAAAGTCAAATATTGACTGAAGATCTTTGTATAAAGTAGACATTAACAGAGCTTTACTGAATTAGCCAACCTGTGGGTACAGTATTACATCAGTTTTATTTTTATATAGCACCTTTCCTGTAAAACATCTCAAAGCACTGTACATAGCTTTACATTAAAAAATGACATTACAAGTTAAATAAAATTACTACTACATTAAAAAGATACATTAGAAACAGCATTTAAAAACAAAGCCATTTTAAAAGACTCAATACAAAACCAATAACAATATATAAACACATTAGAAATAATAAAAAAAAAAGGTTAATTATCAAAAGCCAAGGAAAACAAGTGTGTTTTAAGTAGTGCTGGGACAAATAGACGAATGAATATTTGACGTGTATTTGGATACAAAAATCAGATGTTTGTATTCGCTAGAAAATGACAAAAATACCTTGCACTTATTTACAGCCTCACCAGAAGTTGCACAAGTTTAAAAAATGGCAAATAAGAGAGATCTGTGCGACAGAAGGCCATCTGGGTCAAAAAAAGGTCATCTACGGAAGGCCATCTGGGTCAAAAAAGCTTTGTGCTTCTTTAGAGAAAGTCAATCTCATGGGACAGAATAAAGGCAAGCATGTCATTCTGAAATGCCTCGCTTAAACAGTGCCCAACTTGCTGGAAATGTTGTGTAGTGATTTCTATATAGGTGGTATATATTACATATGTTTTGTTGCGACTTTGTTACGTGGAATGTATGAGAACCAAAATGCGAGTTTTTTTCCACCTTCATTTTACAACGCCATTTCCACCTTTGTTTTATTAGTCGGCCAAGGTGTTCTCGGCTCACTGTGCACCAGCGACCCCTGTAGTCTGGCCAGGCGCATGCGGGCTTGCCTGTAAGCTGCGTTGTCCTCCAAGTTACATTTCAGTTTTCGTTTGCTTGTTCAGCTACAAAAAGGCACAAGTAAACCTCATGTTACTACTTTGACAACGTGTCTATGGCCACTGTTTATCGTGAAGAAACAGCAATGAATGACAAAAGTAAAAAATAAATACAATCCGTTGTCAACTTTATATACTATTTATTTCAGGAATAAACAAAACAATGTTTAACTTGAGCTGCTATTTGGCATCCTTTGTTTTGTAGTTAATTCACTGGGGTAAAGCAAGTTCTACACAACGTATTCTTTATTCCTGGGATATTTCACTCCCCCTGCCTGCGTTCTGAGCAATATAATGGCTTATTACTTTTTGAAAACAAAACGAATATTTAAAAAATTAGGAGCAAATACTCGGACACGAAAATCCTGTGTTCGTCCCAGCACTTGTTAAGTGTGGATTTAAAATTTTCTACAGAATCAGAGCCTCTCACAAATAGTGGCAGCGAGTTCCAAGGAGTCGGAGCACACGAAGAGAACCTTCGACCTCCCAATGTAACGCATCTAGTTGATGGAATAGCCAGCAGCCCAGTGCCTGAGGAGCATAGCTGACTACCAGGGACATAAAAATGCAATTATTACAGACCAGTTCCCTGGACAGCCTTAAAGGTCAGCAAGACGATCTTAAATTACCCGATAAACGGTAGCCAGTGTAATGATTTTAGGACATGAGTAATGTGTTGCATTTTTTTGTGCCCGTCAATATTCTTGCAGCAGCGTTCTGGACTAACTGTAACTGATGTACCAGTTTAGAAGATAAACCATACACCAGTGCATTGCAATAATCAATTTGAGATGTTACAAAGGCATGAATCAGAATCTCGGTGAGAACGGATTTTGGCAGTATTACATAGATGGAAAAAAGATGATTTAACCACTGATGAGACCTGAGCCTCAAAACTAGTCTAAAGTCTAAAACAGCTCCCAAGTTCCAGCTGTAGGAAGTTGGTCATCCAAAGAGCAATATTAGCCAAGCAGGCTGATAACCTTGAATCAGTATTCATGGAACCAGGGGTTCATTCCATATAGAGTTGCGTGTCATCCGCATAAAAGAGTGGAAATTCAATCCATGTTCTCTAATTATGCTATCTAATGGGAGCATATAGAGATTTAAACGAAGAGGGCCCAGAGCTGAACCCTGCGGGACAACAGAAGACACATTAAACATATCAGAGTCAGCACCACCATTACGTACCATTACAGCAATGCAGCAAGTTCATAGTCTAATGCACATCAAACTGGGTGCCCTGTTCATCTAGGAATGAAGTCACACACAGAGAAACACAGAGAAACATAACATTGCAGCAACATGTCTTCGCCGATCACACCTGGCATGCTGCAGTATAAACACCACACTGTGAAATAAGAGCACTTAGTCACGTCGATGACAATACAGACCATGAAGGAGAAGACAGGTCTAATCATCAGACCCTACCAAGACTAAAGTGAGGAAGCATACAGTCTAGTGTTTATTTATTTTTTAGATATATAGTATTATGGGATTTAACATTAACTGAGCCTGTGTGTGTGCTTGCATAGATTGCCATATATTGTATATGTAAGATGCAGGGCCCTAAATGCCACAGTTTATTAGCCTTGCACTCTGTTGTCTCCTGTCAAAACCTAGCAGCGCCAGTCTAGAAGAAAAACGGAGCCTGTAAACTGAAACATGATGCAAGGGTTGTCAACATCGTCACCAAGAGAAACTCACAAGGGTCCAGGATGGAAACAACAGCACAAGAGAGAAATCATGGAATCAAACACAGCTTTCACATAAATACCTCTCTGCCATACATTACACTGAGGAGAAACAGACAGTCAGAGAAACAGAAGCACAGCAGCATTCCAACTTCCTGCAAAACTCTCCTCTCCCTGGATAGCAAGCATGTAATCCTGCATGTCCTACAGCGCCTGTGGGAGTCGGAGTTCAACAACATCAAACCGTTTGTGTTTGTTAACAAATTCAGCATAGGAGAAAAAGATTTGTTTAGGAGAAGAATGCTTTGCTATTCAAAACCTTAAATCAACAACATGTGCTAAATACGTCCTCAGCAAGTTTCAACACCACTGAAAAAGAGCTCCTCGAGATGTGCCACAAATACGTGTCGGAAAATCCAGTTAAAGTATTACATTAAGGGCTCCAGCTACACAATATGTCCCTTGTCCCACTTGATTTCAGTCTGAAATACAGCAGCATATATAGAATTGTCTACTTGTGCACTTTTATACTGCAAGCTGCATTGCACAGTATGATTTATATTCCATTATCCCAGGCGATTTAAAACTACTAACAAATTCAACTGGCAAACCCCATGTTTTTGGTACATTCACCATCAGAAAACTACTCCTAAAAAAGCCTAAATTTAACAGCAATGTGCTTAGGCCATGGGTTGCCTTATAAACTCCTTTGTTGGGCTATTGTTGTTCAACCATGTGACTCTTAGTCACTTTGGGAAGATTTAATGACAGAAGACACAAAAGGATTAGAAAAGTTACCTTTACTTTTGCTTGCTTTGTTTCCTGATAGGCATGTAAACAGTTCAAGGACTCCTTTCCATGAGTACAGGCAATGTAATGTAGCTTTACCCGTCATGAGTAACTAAAGACTTCATTTAGTTTTCCATAGAAACAAAACACCCCATAACAGAGGCCCCTCCTCATAAACCTCAAGCTCAAGACATCCACAGCGAGATGCCTTGAGGGAGAGTGTGTGGAGTTCACTCTGCACGCAAACATCGAATAAAAACCTACTGCTGCCGCCGACGCCGTGCAGTCCTTCTCAAATTCATTTAGCTATCAAAAGAAAAAACTAAGTGGTAACATTTCCTTCAATCCCAGAAACAAAAGTGATTTTTGAAAAAAACAAAGGGCGAGACCACTTTGTTCTTCTGTCTGTGGAACATGAACAGCCACCTTTGTCTCAATATGTGAATATATACAAAATATGTAAAAAAAAAAAAAAGTTAGTTGCTCCTTGTTACTCAGTGTTCAGGATTAACTTCAGTCTTTCTTTGAAAGTCCAGCTATAAAATGATACAGCCCATCTGCATTAGCCTTTGTGGAGAGTTAAATAACAAATCCTCTTTGCTAAAGTACGGAGCAATGCAGCCTTGTGTACTGTGCAACCAGCAAAAATGTTTCAAGTGTCCTCTACGACATTCCCCCACTCCCCTTGAGGAGTCACTGCTTGGGCTGCATGGTTCATATTACATGGCACTGTGGCTCCACCTACAACTGGAACACAAGAGACAAAGAAACGGAGCCGAATGCTTCCAATTTCAAGCGACCACCAGACAAAGACTGACCTCCACAATGAGGAATAATATCCATTAAAAAAGCTGACCGCTGAACTTCTTGATTATATTATTTATTTAATTATTATTATTTTTTTTTTTTTAAACTTTTTTAAATTGTAAAATGTGTGTCCTAAAGAACATGGCAATCCACAAACTAGTTACAAATACTGGAGCATTTCCACTACTGTTCAAATTCTGGATGAGTTATGAAACAGGAAATGAATCAAAACTAGGACATTTTTCACTTGCAACTAAAAAACTAAAACATGGTAACAGTTTTACTGTAGTGAAACTAAAGGAAAGCTGTCCTTGTCCCAGTATGTAACAAACATGAAAAGTTAATTCCATTTTAATACACCCAATCCAGAGGAATCCTGTTGTGGTGAATGATCTGCATGCTGGAGAGTCGGACAGCCCACCCTCCCAGAAAGAAAAAAACACACACATTTTTGCTACTAAATACCTTTTAAAACATAGCTTCTGAACCATCAAATAAACAAGAGGGGTCTCCTGTGCCAGTGATCCGAAGCAGAGTGATAAACATAATTTAAACAGGAATGCATCAAAGAATGTATGACGGAAAAAAAGTGACAAAAGTTCAAAATTGTGTGTGGGCTTACAGATTAAGCTATACAGCATATCTCTTGTGTGCATTATAGTAACACAAACTCTTTTAAAACATAAGGCTACTGTTTTATACCATAGTTAGAACAGACTGTATTGACAGGTACAGGTAAACAGTGTAACGCAAACAGGCTCTCGCTGTTCAGTCCCCACATTCCACAGGACCACAAAAGGGGCTTGGATACGAAGCAGCCGTTTACAGAACTGTCTCAGTCAGAACTGCCTGTCTTCTGAGAATATTACACTGTACTAGGGGGATTTGGGGAACATTTAAAACACAAATTAATTTCATGAAGAGAACTCTAAAAAGCAACCAGCTGGTTGGGAATCCCCTCTGGTAAAGAATGAATTCCTGACAGAGGTGCAGACAAGAACAAGAGAAAGAGGAAACCATAATAATTAATAAACAAACACTAGACTGAATGCCTACTAAACAGGTTTTGTTTAGTGTTTCAGCTGCTTAAGACCTGCGTGCCTGGACATGATGCATTACTGTATGTAACTTCAGGGTACAAGTATACACACTTTCTTCACTTGAGCGAGTCACAGAAGTATCAAACAATAGCTGCAAAATGAACTATATTCTTCATGTCTGCTGGAATTATGTACTGTGCTTTCTCAACATAGCATGATTAATTCACTGCTAGCCTATACCAACAACTGAAAAGTGTACATGCACTACATTTCACTGTAGACACTACATTCATGTACTGTTTTCAAAATGTTTTTTTATATATATATATATATATATATATATATATATATATATATATATATATATATATATATATATATATATATATATATATATATATACACACAGTACTGTGCAAAAGTTTTAGGCAGGTGTGAAAGAATGCTTTCAAAAATAGACATGTTAAT